>PVKV010002322.1:0-172515 GCA_004027835.1 Alouatta palliata | reverse complement strand
GAGTGCAATGGCGCGATCTCGGCTCACCGCAACCTCCGCCTCCTGGGTTCAAGCAATTCTCCTGCCTCAGCCTCCCGAGTAGCTGGGACTACAGGCACGTGCCACCATGCCCAGCTAATTTTTTTTTGTATTTTTAGTAGAGACGGGGTTTCACCATGTTGACCAGGATGGTCTCGATCTCTTGACCTCGTGATCCACCTGCCTTGGCCTCCCAAAGTGCTGGGATTACAGGTGTGAGCCACTGTGCCCAGCCCTAGATGTGCAGTATTTTAATGTGTGGTGTGGGTGATGTGGGGATGAGGGTAGGGGTGGGAAGTGACATTTGCCCTGTATGGTGTGCAAGTGAGGTAGAGATGCCAGTGTCTGTTACCACTTGAGAGAGCCGAGGCTAGTGTTGGAGGACAAGGCAGGAGGGATGGGCTTTTGCTGAGATTTGGATGATATAGAGAGGAAATGATTGCCAGTTAGATTGAATTCATTCAAGTGTTTTGTCACAGAACCAACTTTGCCTTTTTTTGGTCTCTTTATTTATATCTCCTTCAATGATTTTTCATTTTTTCTCCCCCCCTACCTTTTTCTTTGTGTTTATCTTGTCCTCTTTCTAATTTCTTTTGTTGGATACTTAGCTTATTAATTTTTTGTTCTTATCTCAACATTTTGGATGCAGATTTTCCTCTCAATACTACTTTTACTGTATCCCACAAGTTTTGAAATGCTACATTTTTGTTATCATTCATTATTATTTGTGTTTCTGTTTTATTTGATCCATAAATTATTTAGAAGAGTTTTTAAAAAATCTTTTAATTTCCAGATTTTATCTACTTTTATTGACTCCTAAGTTAATTGTATTATAGTCAGAATATAGTTTTTTTTGAAATTTGTTAATGATCTAGTTTATGATTTAATGTGTGATCAGTCGTGTTCCTGAAAAGAAAATTTCTTTTCTAATATTGGGTGCAGAGATCTATCAGTGTTATCAAATCAAGCTTTTTAATATGCTATTCACATCCATTTCTTACTGATCTTTCTTGCTTGACCTCTTCATAATAGAGAGAAATGTGTTGAAATATTTCATTGTGGAGTATAATCTGTTGATTTCTCTGTTTTTGCTTTATATAAATTGGAGGCTTTTTAAAAAGTACATACAAATTTAGAATTATTATATCTCCTTGGTGACTCTAAACTTTAAGCATTTATCATGTAAAGCCCGGTATCTCTATTAATGCTTTCTGTCTTGACACTTACTTTGCTCGATGTTAACATAGTTTCATGTTTGGTTGGTATCTGCTTGGTATATCGTTTTTCTTCCCCATCCTTTTACTTTTGACTTTTTCATATACTTATGCGTTAGGTGTATCTCATACATAACATCTAGAGAGATTTTAAAATCCAATCTGACATTCTAATAAGACATTATTATTTTTAAAGACAATATGTTTTATATGCAGGTTTGCCATTGTATGTGCTTACCTATTCCTTGTTGCATGTCTGTTTATCGTCCATTTATTTCCCTTCTTGAAACATATCATTTATTTATTTATTCATTGATTCAACAAGTGTTTTTTGAGTGCCTAAGAGGTGTCAAGTGCTTTTCTGGGTGCTTGGCATTTGTTAGGGAATAAAACGTACAAAGGTTCCTGCCTTCATGAAGCTTATCATCTTGTCAGGGAGATAGGCGATTTAAATGATAAGAGCATTATATCATTTTAGAAGGTGATGAGATGTTATGGAAAAAATATAAAGTAGAGCAAAGAAAGGGAGATTAAGGTGTTTTGTGTGTGGATAGTAGGAAGGGTTCAAGTTGTAGTGTTCAGACTTTATTAAATGCAATCCTCCCGGTACCGAACTCATTTTATTTATTTATATATTTAATTTTGTTCTCAATGGCAGTTTTCTTGAGTACCATTTCTAAGTTTATAGTTACTTTTCTTTGAGGATATTATACCAACCAATTGTAGCCTTGTGGCCTATGAGCTTCCAGGAATTGGACTGTCATTCTGCTATAGGTGACATCTCTTTTCTATCTGGCTTTTCCCTTTTTCTCTGGCTTCCTGGAGATCAGGATTCTTGTTTCCTATCAGTTCTGAAAAAATTTGAGCCATTTTGTTTTTAAATATTTTCTCTCCTTCATTCTGTCTATTCTGCCTAGTTAGACACAGATTAGACATGACTTGAGTCATGTCTCTTAATATTCATATTTTTCACGTTTTCCCCCTTTTTCTTATAGTTACAACCAAATGTGTATTAAATATGCCTTATACCAATAGGAAAAAGTTGAAAAATTTGTTCATGATCTGATGTTTTGAATATTTGGTTTACTTTTTTAAGATAATACATTGCTATTGTTTTTTTTTTTTTGCCTTTTTTTAGAGGTAAAATTTACATACAGTAAGATGCACGCATCTTGAGTGTATAATTTGATGAATTTTGACACGTGAATATAACCATGTAACCAATACTCCTATCAAGATACAGAATATTTCCATGACTCCAGAAAGTTTCCTCCTGCCCCTTCATTGTTATTGCCCTCCCCAATGAAGACAACACCTTTCTGATTCTTTTTCACCATAGTTTTACTTGTTCATTAAAATGGAGTCTATGCTATGTGTTCTGTTATGTCCAGCTTCATTTGCTCAGCATGTGTCCGAAAGATTATTCATATTGTTGCATATAACATGGCCCCCTTTTTATTGCTTAGCAGTCCTCCAGTATTGACAATATCATAATTTGTTTACCCATTCTCCTGTTGATAGAGTTTTGGTTTTTTCCCAGGATTTGGCTATTGCACATAAAGGTGCTATGAATACCCTTGACAAATCTTTTTGTGGTATACATTTTGATTTCTCTTTGGTGAATACTTAAGAATTTTGTTGCTGGGTCATAGGTAAGTTTATGTTTAATGTAAAATTTATACATTTTGATTTGGAATTACAAAATTGTGATTATTCATTTCAGACAAGCCAAATTGGACATATTTATCATTAAATATTTAAACTAATATTTGAAGTCCTTGAGATGTGTTCTGTAAGTATTTTGATAGGATGAATGCAGTTTAACGTCTTAGTTATTGTCATCCTAAGCAACTTGCTGTAATTTTTATTTCAACTTCAGTATAGCCTAGGTTCTCAGTCTTTAACCAGTGGTTAACTATGGGTATAAGGTTAAAGATATTAATTAAACTGCATATGAGTGAGAATAGAAATGATTTAAAGCTGTATACTACTACTTTTGTGGTGGTATTTACTGTTTAGCTATGTAAGCTATGTAAGCCGTGAGTCTGATCTCTACCATCACTTATACACGCTCGTTCAACATGCACTCTGAGACGCTTCAAACTGTTCCATTTTCAAGAGAAACATTTAAAATTCATTTTTTAAAAGATTATCTTAACCAAGATGAAAACCATTGCCTTTTCCACCTTTTATGTTGCAATCCCCAGAACATTGTATAGGAATTCTACCAGTTAGAAAACATTGTCCTTTGCTATCTTTGAGGGTTTGGAATTTTTAAGTAATCTTTTTATAGTATGAATTTAATTCCTCTAACCCAGGTATGTTAAATCCCCTTAAAAGCATGGTTCAAACACTTTAATTTTAACCTGAAACTGTTTCTGTTAATTTTTGTTGAGTGATTTAGGAAATAAATAATATAAAGATTTTATTGTTTATTTTTTATTTGTTTAGAGACAGTGTCTTACTCTTTTGCCCTGGCTAGAGTGCAGTGGTGCAATCATAGCTCACTGTAGCCTTGGACTCCTGGGCATAGGGGATTTTCCAGCCTCAGTCTCCTGAATAGCTTGAACTACAGGTGTGTGCCACCATGCCTGGCTAATTTTTAATTTTATTTGTAGAGACAGGGTCTGCTATGTTGACTACTCTGTTTAGATTTTTATGTAGTATACATCTTTTTCTCTTGCTCTATAAATATATTTGGTACCAATTTGTATAGTGTTGCAAAGTCGTTTAACTCATACCTGTTAAACAAAGAAAATAAAAAATTACTTAACAATAGACATCTTGATTGTAGTTTATAAGAAGCATCATTAATAGTATTGGGTATCAGAAGATGATTTTCTAAAAAGGAAAGATAATATCACTGAATGTTGCTATGTTCAGATTTTTTTGCTGGTTTCATGCAATTCACATAGGTGAGAGTAGATAAATCCAGCTAAATTATTATTATTATTATTTTGAGACAGAATCTCACTGTGTCAGTGAGTGCAGTGGCGTGATTTCAGCTCCTTGCAACCTCCACCTCCTGGGTTGAAATGATTCTCCCACCTCAGCCTCCGAGTAGCTGGGACTACATGTGTGCACCACCATGCCTGGTTAATTTCTTTTGGTATTTGTAGTAGAGACAGGGTTTCACCATGTTGGAGGCTGGTCTCGAACTCCTGACCTCAGGAGATCCATCCACCTTGGCCTCCCAAAATGCTGGGATCACAGGCATGAGCCACTGTGCCCAGGCTAGCTAAATTATACTTTGTTTACACATAGTTGATAAACTGTAGCCCACTGTGGCCCTGCTGTTGGAGGGCTGATTGTCAGGGATATAGAGCTAGGTCTAGATGTCCTGTAGCCAGATCCAATCTCTCCATGTTTACAATACTCAGAGATGTGAAAGCTCTATGATGACATTGTTGTACTGTCACGTGGACATAAGTCATCTGCATTTCTCAAGTGGAAGCTCATGCCAGTTATAATGCTGCTTTCAAACCTAACAAAGGTATGCTAGGAGGGCTTGGTATGTTTTCAAAGAATATATTTCTGTCTTTATCATTATATTCAGATAATCCCATAATATACCTATTTCAGAATGCATTTGTACATTTAAGATTTATTATTGTATTTTAGCTACTTGATATTTGAGTAATTTGGGACAAAAAAGACCAAGTTAATGAGATAAAAGACTGATAGATGATGTCTCTTAGCAGATTTCAAAAAGTACAGATTAGAGGCTTCATTTTCTGGTGGGAAGTGCCTTAACTTTGTATTAAGGGATTTATTCCTTTTAAAGTAGTTTATATTTGTTACTTAATTCTTATACTAACTGTGTAATAACCATCTCTAATTTGGAACAGAGTAAACAGGGATTACTAATTTATTGCTTACTTCAAGAAAGTTGTATTTCAGTGTTTTCTTTAACACATGTAACCTGTATGCTAACTTTATATACATGCTTATTTTGAAGAGGACTATGGTTTTATACAGTTGCTTTTTAGTTATAATTTTATCAAAAAAGTAATACAAATGGCATGTTTTAGTCAAGGACAGTAGGTATATGTGTATGCGTGTAGTGTACATATTTTCAAGTATTTATAAAGTGTAAAAGTGTAATAGTAGCTCTGTATAGTAACATTCATTGTATGCTTTTTAACCTTTCTAAGATTTCATTCCTGTACAAACGAGCTCTATGAAATTATTACGGCCAAAATACCAACGTTTATCTTTCACCTAATTTATCTGCACTTCATAAAAATGCTTAAATATGACTTCATCATCCTTAAATTTGCTTTGCAGTATGTGAAGTCTATGAACTCATTCTTGAATATTTATGAAGTAATCCTGATTTTTTTTCAGGTGTTACAGGCTCTTAGAAATATTTAACTTAATTTGGAACAGGTTTCTCTATTTTTTTCATGATTTTTCATTTTTGAAAACCAAGCAATAGTAAATCCATCCAGTTATACTGGATAGTCCAGTTATACTGACATCAGTTTTTGTCTCTTTCTACAGGAGTTTGGTTAGGCATAAAAGTTCTCATGGTTCACAATATCCTGATTGAAATGTTAGGAAAATTGCTTTACAGAGAATGCGTATCATTGTGTATATGTTAGTTATCCCCTCTATAAAATTCTATTTTACAGAATGCTTGGATAGTGTCAGCAGCAGTTGCAGTTTATAAAAAAGAGCTAATGAAAAATACCCTTAAGAGAGTAGATTGTAAGCATTCTCACCAGAAATAAATGATTATGTGAGGTAATGTATACACTAATTCGCTTGACTTTTGCCATTCTACAATTTATGCCTATATCAAAACATCATGCTACATACCATAAATATATATAATCTTTATTAATTAAAATAACAAAAATGTAAAAAAGAGAAATACCTTTCCCTCAAAGGTTAGACGGTAAAATAGGATGAAAGTCACAATTTGATTATTTACCAGAAGCAGTTATCCTTATCTGGTAGTCCTGATGAAGACAATCACTTTACATTATGCCTTACTTGGGCTAGGGAAAAAAGTATGTAAAAATTTCCAGAATTTTATAACAAAGAATAAAGGTTCAAAAAGTACTGGCATATGTTTCTCAGTAAAAACTCAGTATTTCAAAAAATAATCTTAAAAGAATACCCTTTCTTGACTTTTTTGTTATTGTTGAGGAAAGTTACTTTACAGTTCATTTATTTGTATAAGATTTGTTTTTTAAAGTGAAAGATCAGTATTTTAAAATATACATACCAAATCCATGTAGTATAATAGTGGTGATATGCTGTCAGTTGACAGTTGAACAAGATAGAACTTAAATCTTTTATACTGGTATAATGTTAGCTGTAGGTAGTTTTAAGTTTCTCCTTCGGCAGATGTGTGCCTATAAGTAGTTTGCTTCAGAATGAATGGAGCAAGTATTTGGTGGATAATGATCCCTTGGGGTGGGATGCTGTTAGATCATCAGCATAATGTGGAAGGTTGTTAGATGTACAGCCTTGGATAGTTTCCAGATTGTTCCATCAGAATTTGCATTTAAACAAGTTCTCCTGATGATTTGTGTGTACATTAAAATTTGAGAAGCCTTCCTAAAGAAGACATCAAACTTGGCATCTGGGGAACTAACACTTCTGTACCCAAGATTGCAAGGATATACAGATTTAGAAATCTGTATGAATTTAAAATTCATTAGAATTTTAAAACAAATATTCCCCTTAAAAGTGCATTTCTCTTTAAGATTACCCATCTTTTCTGGAGTAGAATGTCTTTAATACATTTCTGTACTGCTGTTCTTAATCTTACCTATCAGAGAAGATAAACTTTGCTTTGTCCAACCTGAATGAACAAGTCTGGTTATTGTTAAGTGTTCCCTAAGATAGCGACAGCATCTGGATATGCATGAAGTCAAAGCCTGCGAAATGGAGGTAGAATACTGGCCCTGACATGGGAGTGGCATGACATGTTATTCACTATTGGGCTTGTTTTGTAACACCAAGGATACAGACATCCTGTATCCTAATTAAAAAATAAGTATGTCCTGAGTGTCTGTTGCATTCAGTATGATATGGAGTGGATCAAACCTTTCCTCAAGGAGTTTATGGTCAGGCTAGGAAGTATTCTTGAAGGGTACCTGCCTTGAGCAGAACTATGGCATTCTGAGATATGACCATATGGCTCCAAGGGCTAGACTTTCTCCAGCTGTGGTTAAAAGAGAGATTAGTAATATAGCATTCATTTCAGCCAGTTAAACATTTCCTCTCAAAGTAAGTGCTGTCATAAGGTATCAATATACTTAAGGGAAGTTAGAATTTAGAACAAGAAATATAAATGCTAGATGTAAATACCTTTTCCTAACAGTCTTAATGTAAAATTTTGTTGTGGCACGCTCTACTTCTGAATTTTCCAGTTTGCTTTAGGGAAAACTCTCTTGTTTGAATTCTGCTTCCAGTATTTAGAAACTCTTCAGTGTTGCTCAGCTTCTGAGATGGCCCCAGAACTCATTGACTTTTCTGGTGATGGCCTTAGTATGTCATTTTTCTTCTTAGCGATCCCTCAGTACCAACCAAGTCCTGCTCAGTAGTGTGAGCAGGACCCTTCTTTTTTAATATATGACTTTTTTCCCATGATTTTTTTTTCTTGCCTCCCTTAATCATTATTTCTATCCAGTAGTATAGTATTTGTCTGTCTTGCACAGGTGACCCAGAAACGTTGGAGGTAGGAGACAGCTGATCATAATCACTAAATGTCACTAAGTGCTTTAAACATGTGGGACCTGGGACAAAACATCAAAACACAAAGATGCCGTCTAAGAACACTTTTCTGCCATACAATTGGCAAGCATATTACTGACGTAGGAGAGAGGGGAGCTTGCCAAAATGTTCCTCACAAACAAGGAATTGTAAGAGAAAAATGACAGTGTGGTATACTTCAAGATTGTAAATTCTGTTTTATTCATTTATTGTGTGGATTGTATTTCTATTAGATGCTTGTACAGAATACTTAAAGATATACTGACAAGGTTATTTATTGGCTCATTTATGCCACAGGGCTTTTCCTCTACACATTCTCAAACATGAACTTAATTCTTGAGAATGAAGAGACACTGTTGTATACTTAAATTTATATTAAATTGTGATATTTCCTCCATTAAAAAGATACTGTAACCTTATTATTAGAGAAAAGCAGCAGGACACCTTTTGTTTGGAATTTTTGGTGGAAAATACATTAGGGTTTAAATGGAATTTAAATGACAACTTGATAATAGATAATTTTAGGAGATTGCTCAGTGTTCTGCTCAAAGATTAGTTTTGATTTTTGTCTTGTCATGATTATACAGAAAAGTGCTATGTACTCATATCAGATTGTCCCATGCCATGCCTAGTGAATACTTGTGCCACTTTTGCTCTGCAGGAAAATGACTCAGGCACTTTGGACACGGTGGGCGCTGTGGTTGTGGACCATGAAGGGAATGTTGCTGCTGCTGTCTCCAGTGGAGGCTTGGCCTTGAAACATCCGGGGAGAGTTGGACAAGTAAGTAATTACGGGTTTTTTAAACTAACCTTTCAGAGTAAAGCATGGAATTTTTAGCTCACAGTTTTTTAACCAGTGTGAACATTTTTGCTGTAGAAAAAATGGATATCATTGTTTTTTAACATCTAGTATAAATCATCAATCAAATACCCTTTTAAGATTGTTTTTAAGAAAACCTATCTCATAGTAATTGGTTTGTTTCTCATCTTTACAATTGGTGATCCTAGTTTTACTACTTTCAGCAGGCTGGACACTGCCCTGGGCATTTAGTAAACATTTAATAAATGTGTGCCGGTTTCCATTTTCTCTCTGTAAATGTCACTCTCTTTAGGAACAAGTTCTACTTGATTATACTGCTTGCTTTTTAGTTGGAGAAATGATTTCAGAGTTACATTTTTAATTTCCTCTATTCCATGGATAATCACCTTTGGCCCTTTACATCCCTCCTGTAATCAAGTATTTCCGGCATTTTATAAAATAACCAGTATTTCAGGTCACCAACACGATACCACTTAAAAAATCTAGAAATGAAGATGATCTAATTTATGTAAAAATTTGCTTGTCCCCAGTTCACTGGCACATCCTCTTCACTTTGCCCTTCCGTCCTCCATCTTCAGTCTTTAGTTTTATACTGAGAATGAAATTTAACAATCCATTTGATCTAGGAAGCTCTCTGGGGATAAACCAATTTTGGCACATTACTTGTGGGCTTCGTAAATATTTGTTAAGTGAACAAATGAATTGGATACTCTCATGGAGTAGTTGCAAGGGTTCATTTAAACTCAGTATTTGGGTGGCATCTTATAGATGGAATATGTCTTGGTATGCTTTGTGTACTTTGTCGCATTTGAAGAAGAGTCAGTGTCACAATTGCTTTGTTCATGATGGTTAGCGACTATTTGAAGCAGAGAGATCGAATTCATGGAGAGTATCACTACACACCCCTAAGTGATGTTGCTTGATCTCCTCTAAGCTGCTTACATTTCTAGACTAGGAAAAAGGGGAAGGGAAGAAGAATTAGTTTTGTGCTACTCTGCCTGGTATACAAGGGTCTGTGTAGGGAGTGATTACTCAGCATGTGTACAATGCTTTGAACTCATTGTAAATGCCTTTGTCTGGTCATGGTATTTTTCTACATTATAAAGTCCTGTGTATTTGTCAAGTTTGCCATAAGAAAATCAAGCTTGGCATATCAGATGCGGATACCCTAGTAGAGAAGGTGAGAGAAAAGCCAGCAGAGTCACCCTCGATGCACTGTAGTCCCCATGACTTTCTTGTTGTTTTCTGTTTGTTTTAGTTAGCAAAATAGCAACAACAGAACCAAGGATAGTTCTGGACGGTATTAGCAGGATATTGCATCTAACAGTCTTGAAGCCATTCTGCCCCTGCACATAGAACTGTCCTAACAAAAGAAATACTTCTGTAAAAGTTATGTGTTGATTTACCTCACTTGGCTAGTTTATGAATGCATAGCTTCTGGAGTTAGAAAATCAGGAAAGAGTGTGGAAGAAAGGGGTAAAAGGACTTATAGGAAAATGCGGTAGCTTAATTGGATTATATTGCTTGAATAGAGGAGATGTAATAAACCTGAAATTATGTAAGTATCAGATGAGAGGTAAAGAACAATTCTTTTTCACAGGTCCAAATGAAACAAAATACAAGAACAAATTATATCAAAGGCTAATTATTTTTTAAGTGTGCTGAAACTAGATACTTTTAATGTATTTTAAATGTATAATTAACTACTTACACATTTTAGCATATTACCCTGCTGTAGATATGTGATAGCAGTGCAGGTGGGGAATGGCAATTTGAGGCTGGGTGTGGTGGCTCACGCCTGTAATTTTGGGAGGCCGAGATGGGCAGATCACTTGAGTTCAGGAGTTTGAGACCAGCCTGGCCAACATGATGAAACCCTATAGAGAAATAGAGAAGGTGAGAGAAAAGCCAGCAAAGTCACCTTCGATGCATTATAGTCCCCATGACTTTCTTACTGTTTTCTGTAATCCCAACACTTTGGCTCATGCTGTCTCTACTAAAAATATAAAAATTAGGCCAGGTGCAGTGGCTCATGCCTGTAATCCCAGCAGTCTGGGAGGTCGAGGTGGGTAGATCACTTGACGTTGTCAGGAGTTCAAGACCAGCCTGGTCAACATGGCAAAACCCCATCTCTACTAAAAATACAAAAGTTAGCTGGGCATGGTGGTGCAAGCCTATAATCCTAGCTACTCGGGAGGCTGAGGTAGGAGAATTGCTTGAACCCAGGAGGTGGAGGTTGCAGTTACCTGAGATCTCCCTACTGCACTCCAGTGTGGATGACAGAGTGAGACTCCGTCTCAAAAACAACGAAACAAAAATTAGCTGAGCATGATGGCTGACACCTGTAATCCCAGCTACCTGGGGAGGCTGAGGCAGTAGAATTGCTTGGATCTGGGAGGCGGAGGTTGCAGTGAGCTGAACATGCCCCTGCACTCCAGCCTGGTGACAGAGCAAGACTGTCTCCAAAAAGAGAAAAGAAATGGTAATTGGAATTAGGACTTATTTGCTTCTGTAACTTACTGTAATAATGAGATTTTACAATTTGGACATGAGAAAGGAATTATTCTATTTTACTTATTTCCCTAAACCTCACCAAACCCCTGGTTGAGTTTACTGATTAAGTGTGGACCTTTGATTCAGGTAAACCTCTCTTGTAATCCCACCTCCCCACATACCATTCCCCTTACTTTGAACAAGTTACTTAACGTCTTTAGGCTCCACTTTCCACCTCTGTAAAATGGGGTTAACCAGCTACCTTACAATCATTATTAAACCAGGCTTTATTAGATGACTATGATTTCTGTTGAGAATTAATAATTACATATGATATTTCTGAGATACTGTATCTATTTTCCTTTTTCCCCAGGCTGCTCTTTATGGATGTGGCTGCTGGGCTGAAAATACTGGAGCTCATAATCCCTACTCCACAGCTGTGAGTACCTCAGGTATTTGCTGCTTTCATAACCATTTTTCATAACTTCAGCCTTGTCAACCATTTAATGGTAAAAAGCAATATTTGTAGGTAAACATAGAGCATGTGCTATGATGGTGTATAGACAAAAGCATGGATGTGGGAAAGATCTTCAGTATTTGGGAGGTTTTAAGGGTTGTTTAGTATCAGTGTAAGTGCTTTGCTAACATTTTCTTTTCCTTTTCCTTTTTTTTTTTTTTTTTAAGGCAGAGTCTGACTCTGTCCCCAGGCTGGAGCAGTGGTGCGATCTCGGCTCACTGCAACTTCTGCCTCCCAGGTTCAAGTGATTCTCATGCTTCAGCCTTCCGAGTAGCTGGGATTACATGTGTGTGCCACCACGCCCGGCTAATTTTTTGTATTTTTACTAGAGACCAGGTTTTGCCATGTTGGCCAGGTTGGTCTTGAACCCTTGGCCTCAATTGATCCACCCTTCTTGGCCTCTCAAAGTGCTGGGATTACAGGCATAAGCCACTGCGCCTGGCCCACTAACATTTTCAGTACAACTCTGGAATTAACTATGGTTAATTACATTTTCATAGGTACATATTTTTTCTAATGATCCATGATGGTGCCAAACTTAGGTCACAAAAGACATAAAAGTAGCAGGCCATTTTGAAAATTAACAGATAATCTCTTGAGTTAAATGTTGACATAAAGCTTATAAGGTGCATTTCTAAATATATAGTTCATGACATTCAGTCCTTGAACTATGCTTTCAGTGTAATACAGGTCCTCTTTTTATATCTATATTATAAAGGCATTATCATTTAGTACTAAGTGTGTGTGTGTGTGTGCGTGCGTGTACAGGGGATGGGGAATGGTGGACGTGGAGAGTTTTAATAGGCAGAATGGTTATTGTGTATTTCCTGACTTTAATCCTGCCTATGCCAGATGTATGTGAAGCCTTTTCTCATTATGTGGTAATACCTCTGGTTGACAAAATAATATTGATTCATTCCTTTTTCATGTTATTCCACAAGTTACAGTCCTATCCCTTTCTCTCTAACAACTTCAGGCTTTATCAGGAGAGTGGACAAAAATGGCTTCCTTTCCTACCTTTCTCTCTCTAATTTCTTACCACATTGATTTCTGTCCCCCTACATTAACAAAGCACCCAGTGCAGTAGCCCTCTTGTCCTGCTTTCTGCCTGCTCTTTCTCTCCTCTCTGATGCAGATGACTTTTCTTTTTGCATGTAGCACAGATCCTGGAACTCTCTTGGTTTGTCTGCCTCTCTGACCCGTTCCATCTTGGCCTTCTTCACAGATTCATATTCCTCTGTCCTCCCATTGCCAACACCTCAGGATTGGGCCTCTGGTGAATTCTCTTCATCTCCCTGATGTGCTTTCTCCTGCTGATTTCTTGTTACTCCTGGTGATCTCATGTTCTCTCTCGGGATTGGCTTCCATGTCTGTATCTACCTTGGATGGACTTTTGAGGTGCATGTGAGTCATTTCTGACTTCCTGGTGAACATGTCCCTGTGAGTGCTATGTATACATATCAGATTCATCAGGTTCAACAGAACATTTCATTCTTCATCGCCACCCTGTGCCACCTTTCTCCTGAGTAACATTTCTTTTATTGCTCTTACTCTCCTATCCTTTGCTGAGACTTGAAATCTTGGCACCAGTCTCATATTTGTGGTCTCTTTCTTCTTTACTGTTCTTTCAGACTCATATTCCCATGCCTTCCTATCTTAGCAGCCTCCTGACCTAGCTCCATTTCTTGCATCAATGGAAAAATATGGTTGTGAGCTATTGTCCTATCAGGAGAAGTCTAAACATGAGTCAATGTTAATTGAATCCATACTAATACAATTATCAAAAATTGTTTTTCATCATTTTTGAAGAGATGAGCATAATGCAATAATATGAGGTAATCTTTAATTTTAATTTAATATTGGTGGCACATGAAAACCTTGATACATAATGTTTACAAATTAGGCTGTCTACCTTATTTAGTATGGCCCTGTGTCTATGGAAAATTGTAGTATTTGAACAAACCAAAGACTAATTTATGGTTTCAATTTGATTTTCCCCAAGAAATCTCAGTTGGAATCAGGTATTATAACAGTTTTGTTTTGGTCAATATGATGTTCAGTGAGACAGTTTGTTGTTTAGACATTACTTTCATATCTAGATGTTAGGAGAATTAAATTCTATTTTAAACTGAAATCTTTTTTTTTTTTTTTTTTTTAAGATGGGGTGTCACCATGATGGCCAGTTTGGTCTTGAACCCCTGACCTCAGGTGATCCACCCACCTCGGCCTCCCAAAGTGCTAGGATTACAGGCGTGAGCCACCGCGCCGGGCCTTAAACTGAAATCTTGAGAGCCTGCTTGCTTGTGTCAATTTGAAAAAAAGATTTCCAAGCCCAAAGAGATTGTTCACTACTCCCCTACCCTTATTTTAAAATTGGTGGTGTGCAAGTTGGAATAATAACATACTTCATGGATTTGATTCTAGTAAGTAGAATGCAAGGAATGGGTAGGTAAAGTTAAAATTGTAAAATTGAGATTTTTCTCTATTCCTTTTGAATATGTCCTCCTGTGCCTGTCCTGCATCAGTCCGAGATAGTTTCATATGACTAAAGATAACTTTAGCTTTCCAGTTCATGACATCCAGTGTAGGTTTTTAGATACCCAGCTTGTCATGTTATACTCTTTCCAAGCTAAAAGACTAGCTACCATCAGCCCACAGAACCCGGGGATGATGGAGTAAATCTGTCCGTTGGACTTTGCGTGATTGCTTCACTCTTGTTTCTCATGGGCCTGTTGCTATGAAGTTGACAATGGAAACGCATGGCAGAGTTGGGTGATCAGTCAGAAGAAAGGTAGAGTACTAAATTTTGCAACTGTTTGGCCAAAATAAAGAAGACTTGTGCCTTAGGCTGCCGCAGAAAAACCAGAGACCTGGCCTGCATTTTAGGTTTATATGTCTTAGAAGGTGATAATTGAAAGGCGGAGAAAAGGTAGTTAGTTATGGTTAGGATAGGGCTCTCCCAAGGCCAGATGGTTGATTTGGTCCTTAGCCTGAGGGATAAACTCTAGCATCTTGTTCTCATCACTGAGTGGGGAGAAATGAGTAAGGGCTGGGGGACAGGGGTGGGGTAGCAGGAGCTGACCTTTCAAACTCTGACTAATGTTCTGGCATTGTAGGAACTTGCCTAGCTAGCGATAGAGGAGAGCAGACACATGGGTTCCTGTCCAGACTCTTGCAGATCCACTAGCTGTGGAGCCTGGACAAGGGGTTATTTGTAAAACCAGAGTAATATCTACCATTACTGTGAGAGGTGAGTAAGTTGACAAATAGAAGGTGCTTAGTGCATTTCTTGTCCCAGAGTAGGGGCTCATTACTTACTGTATTTCACCGAATCTAAGTCATCATCATCTTTTATCACAGTACAGCATTATTTTTATATCACCAAGGAAACAAAAGACTGTCAAAGTATAACACATTGACTTCTCATCACTTAATGCATGGTGGTTGCTTTATAGGAAAATACAGAATTAGGGATGTTCCACCAGTGAGAAATATTTGCTTCACTAATAACAAAGTCATGCCTCTTTGCCATTTCCATACCTTTCTATGTGTACAGTCATTTTTAATTTGAATTCTATATCATACTGTAATCCTTCTGAACACATTTTAAACAACAGTTTAACCAACACATGTAGTTCCAGCATGGCACATAACTGAAGGGTCAACAAATGGGAACAGCTTGCATCTAGAGGCAGTGGCAGCTCTGTCACCACTGCAGCCTAAGGATAACATGGGAGGATGCCATCAGTTATAACATACCTCCTGAATCCAGACGTTTAAAAATGTGAAAAAAGTACATTTTAGAACTGATAAATTATAGTAAAAGCTTTTCTTATTCTCAGTTTTTTCTTGAAAATAAATAATTTGTTTCAGGCTGTCTTAAGGCAGTAAGATAAACTCTTGAGGAAAGGAGGGGTGTGGGTATATTTGTATCTCCTCACTGCCTGGCACACAGCCTTGTGCAGGGTAAGTGCCTACTATACAAATAAAAATTAGGAAATGCATGTGTGGCTCCTCCCTCTTTGAGAAGAATGCTTTTTCAAACAGATTATTTACCATGGACTTTCTTTAAATAGGCTTTTAAAATATGATTCAATTTGCCAAATTTGGATTCACACATAATTTTTCAGTAACACATCAAATGCATAATGTAAGATATATCTGTGATCTGTCTCTGACTGTGGAAATGAAGAGCAGATTGAAGATTAGAAGATCAGAAGGAGGTGGGGAAAAAGCAAGAGGTTTTTTTTTTTGTTTGTTTGTTTTTTTTAAAGACAGAGTCTCACTCTGTTGCCTAGGCTGGAGTGAGTGCAGTGGTGCGATCTTGGCTCACTGCAACCTTGGACTCCTGAGTTCAAGTGATCTTCCTGCTCAGTCCCTCAAATAGGTAGTACTACAGGTGTACACCATCACACCTGGCTAATTTTTAATTTTTTTGTAGAGACAGAGTCTTGCTGTGTTGCCCAGGCTGGTCTTGAACATCTGGGCTCAAGTGATCCTCCTAGCTTGGCCTCAAAAAGTGCTAGAAACAGTGAGTACAGGGGTACTGATGGCAGTTGACTAAGGTCAGAAGATGCAGGCTTCATTCCTTCTCCTCAGAGTGTTCTGGCACGAAGAAAGATCCGCTGTCTTGTTTCTGCTATGAGGCCAAAGGATTTCTGATTTTCTTACTTCTTTGCTTTTCCAGGTCTTGGCTCTGGGCATTTCTAGAAACCTGAGGGCCGAGAGGGTTGTGGTCAGGACTTGCTAGGAGTAGCTTTGAAGGTAAATCAGATTAAAAAAATATACATATTGAGAACAGCCTTATGCCTCAATATTTCTGAGCTAGTGATTAGTTTCTTCCTCAAGGGCTGGGAGAATATGCCATTCCTTTTTGATTTCTCGACTTAATGAACAACCAGAAGTCTTCCTCTGCCCCCCTGTGGGAGATCGTCTACTGGACTGTGGTAGAAAACTTATGCCCAGAGACCTTTGTCAGGAGGGCATGAGATAGCCTTCTCTGTGAGAGGGGAGTTATGTGACAGCAGGAGCCAATGGGAGACAACTGCTGAGACATTTACAAATGCCATGTGGTCATTGCTGTTTAAGGGTGTGGAGGAATCCATGGCACGCAGGAATCCATGCTTCAGCTTCTGTTTGGCAGCAGTCATTCTCTCTCTTTTGTACTCTGTGTGTCACAGGCACTTTTGGTGAATGCAAGCCTTATTCTACTGAGGACTCAGTGCCCATCATCTAGGGTTCCAGTCTTCCTTCTATCCCTTTCCCTTTCTTAGCAACCCTTCAAGGTGAAACCTCAAGGAATTTTCTATACTCGACGTTTATTATTTTTCTTAGTTCTCTTCTCTCACTCACCTTTGTTCTACTTCAGTCAGGCCTTCCCCTCTACCACTCCGTCAGTTTGTTCTTGTCAAGGTTAACAATTACCTCTAAAGTCATGTGATTATCTTTCAGTCCTATAAGCAGCATTTGACACAGTTGTTCAAATAACTTGCTCCTCCTGTAAAAACGGTCCTTAATAGACTTCCAGGGGACTACATTCTCCTGTTTGTCCTGCCACCTCACTGGCTGCTCCTTCTCAGTCTCCTTTGTTAATATTCTTCATCTCTTTGACCTGTCAGTGTTGGAGTGCCTCAGTGCCTAGTCCTTGAACCACTTCTGTCTTTCTTTGTATACCTGTCTCATCCAGTCTGATGGCTAAGTACCATCTATGCTGATGATTCCCACAATTTTATCTCCAACCTGGGCCTCTCTCCAGAACTGAGTTATAATCCAAATGCTTGTTAAAATCTCCACTTGTATGTATAACAGACATCTATTTAGCAGGTCAAATATGAGCTCTTGCCTAACCCTAAACCTGTTCTCTTGAAATATTTTCCCCACAGCAAGTATCAATTCCAGTGGCTCAGGTCAAAATCTTGGGTTCATCCTTGACCCTTTTTTCTGTCTCACTCACATCCAATTTAACAACAAACTCTGTCTACTCTCTTCTCTGAATCTATTTAAAATCTGACTACTTCTCAGCACGTTCATGGTCACCAAAGTTCCATGGTGCCATCATCTCTCCTCTGGATCGTTGCTAGCCTCCTAGCTGATCTCTTGCTTTTTGCCCCTTTCTTTATTCAGTTCTCAACCCTGGAGCTGGTGTTCAAACCGTACTCAGCTGCTGTCATACCTCTATTTTGAACTGTTTAGCCACTTTCCATTTTAATAAGTGGGAAAGCCAAATTCCTTATGAAGGGCCTATAAGGCCTTATTGGAGATACTTCCCAGCTTCCCCTCAGACTTTAGCTCTTGCTTTTCTTCCCTTGCTCAAACAATTCCAGCTATGTCGGCTGCCTTATAGTACTTCACACATGCCGTGCATACCCCTGCCTTAGGGCCTTTGTCAAGCTGCTACTTCTCCTTTAGCTCTCCATCCTCAGTGTCTCAAGCCCTCACACTCACCTCATCAGCCCTTTATTCAAATGAGTCACCTCTATGAGATCTTCTCTCAGCCAGCATGTCCTGTCTCCCTTTCATATTTTTTTTTTCCCATAGCAAGTATCATGAGCTAGTATTTTATATCTTAAAACTGTTTTCCTTTTAAGAATTTGGTTTTATTTCTGAGTTGTCCTTTATTTTTCTTTCCTTTAATTTCAACTTTACTGTAGATTCAGAAGCATATATGCAGGTTTGTTATATGAGTATGTTCCATGATACTGAGGTTGGGGTGTGAGTGATCCCATCACCCAGGTCGTGAGTGTAGTACCCAATAGACAGTTTTTCAACACTTGCGCCTCTTCTTGCCTCCCCGCTCTAGTAGTCCTCATTGTCTGTTGTTTCTGTCTTTATGTCCATGTGTACCCAGTGTTTAGCTGCCACATGTAAGTGAGAATGTGGTATTTGGTTTTCTATTTCTGCATTAATTTGCTTAGGAATACGACCTCCAGCTAGATCCATGTTGCTGCAAAGGATATGTTTTTTTGTTATTTTCTATGGGTGTGTAGTATTCTATGGTATATATGTACCACATTTTATTTATTTAATTCACCATTGATGAATGGTATCTAGGTTGATTCCATGTCTTTGCAATAGTGAATAGTACTGTGATGAACATGTGAGTGCCTTGTCTTTTTGGTAGAACAATTTGTTTTCCTTTGAGTATATACCCAGTATGGGATTGCTGGGTCAAAGGGTAGTTCTATTTTTAGTTCTTTGCTATTTTATTTTTATTTTCTACCCTGCTCTAAACTCTTGAGGGAGTTGGGATTTCCATCAGCCTTGTTCACTGATGTGTGAATGTTGCTTATCACCTAGAACTGCTGAATGTGAATGAATATGAATGACAAACACATACATTGTGGTGGCGTGAGCCAGTGAAGCCCAGGTAAGTGAAGGCTGACAGGAAGGCAAATGAGGGGCTAAGACTAGTATATTCTCGATAAGAGCAGAGGATGCCCGAAGATGATAATTGAGTGTGAGGGGTTTAGAGCTTAATTTGGGGTTCTTAGGTGGTAATGTTTAGACATTTTCTTTTGTATGAAAGGGGGACTCTTGAGTAGGGAGATGCTCATATCTTTAAAAGATACATGAAGATAGCTGTTTCTTCTCTGAGATTGTTCTAGAATGATGAGCAATGAACCAGACACTGAGAGGCAAAACTAGTCGAGGAGTTAAATACATTGCTGTTGGTCCTTCTGGTGACATCCAGACTATTTAGTCCACTTTGATTTCTTAATCTGTCTTGTTGGGCAGGCTGACACTGGCTTCTCAGAAGTTTCTTGTCCTCATGAAACAATAAATCTTCATAATTTTGTCACACTCAATGAGATTCTTAGAATGCTGAGAACAAGGAGCTGCCACTGGAGCTGAAACAATTTGAGACATAATATATAGGTTTGGGAATAATGCCATGGGAAATCTTTTTGTGAATTATGACTTCTAGATGTGATCCTAGATAAAACCCTAACATTTGTAAACATTATCATCCTAAAAGCGCTTGACTCTTTGGACTGTTTGGTTATTGGGGGTGGGAAAAATATTATTCATTTACAGATAACAGAGTATAAAAACTACCAGCACATTTCTAAGAACTAAAGTAATTATCTGGGATGGGAATTCTATTCTGAGATTGTTGCATACTCTAATTAGGTTACTTCATATCTGATTAACTTTTAATATACTGCTTCTTGCTTTGTACATAGGTAAAGTCACTGATGGTGTAAAATTG
This sequence comes from Alouatta palliata, assembly GCA_004027835.1. NCBI lineage: Eukaryota > Metazoa > Chordata > Mammalia > Primates > Atelidae > Alouatta > Alouatta palliata. The sequence continues at coordinate 152,515 of PVKV010002322.1, read as the reverse complement.
TGTAGAATTCTGAATTATGCCAGATCATTTTCTAAGAAACCAGTTCATTGTGACAGCAATTGATATTTAATGAGGGGATTTTTTCCTTTCATTCAGTGTGACATGTTACATGTATATTGGAGATTTTAAATGAGTAGATTTTTTTTTTTCCTGATTGCGAAATAATGCATGCTCATTGATAGAATTTGGAAAATGAAACCGATAATTTTTGCCATCCTGTGGTAGTCACTGTTAATGTTTTTGGTGGATTTTGCCATTAAACAAAAGTGGAAATACTGCTTAGCTTGTATTGCACTTTGTTCATTTAATATTTTGTAATGAAAGTTTTTATGTATTATTCTTCCAAACATAATTTTAAAGGATATGAAGGATGTCTTTCCATGCATGATGAGTTCAGGTATTTTGCTCCTCAGCAAGATGACTTGTAATTGGCCTCATGCAATAAAGCAGCAACCGTTTTAGAGGCTCTTATTCTATGTTCTAGTCTGGTTATGATAAAAGAGAATTAAAAACATGCTCTTTGTTCTCAAAGGACATGAAAGCTGGGGCCTTGGTAATATAGGAAACCTTCTCGCCAATGTAGAAATATGTTGAAATATTGGCTATAGCAGAAGGCTTGTTAGCACTGAGTGAGGCTCTGCTGCACCATTCACCTAGGGAATGTGCACTATGATGCCTCCCAAAGGTTCGCCTCGGTGTACCTGATGGCTTGACTGTTGTTGCAGCCATTAGGGCATCTCCTCCCTTCTTGCCACTTTTCTTTCCTCAAATCTTACCAAAACCAGTTGTTTTTAATCTTAACACTACCCATCAGACTCCTATACTCACTGAAATACCTTCAGCCCCTGACCTCTAGTGGAGCTGAGGACATCATGGAGGGAAGGTAAGTCTTTCTCTGAAAGAGATTGTAGACCTGGGATATAATGGCTAAAGTGATCCCCAAGATGTTCTTTTGATGTTTGTAATTTCTCCGATTTTTTTTTTTTAGATACTTACTTTGCATTGCTTTGTTGTTGTTTTGTGAAAGAACAGACTTCTAATTTTAAAACACAAGGTGGAGAAATGGTAAAAACAGAGGCATAGATCAAGCGATGGGTTAAAATGCCAGTCCTGTGATCCTTGATGTAGTTCTCCCTTTCATTGTTCTCACTTGAAAGAATGCCTTTTCCTTCCTATTGTGGAGTACTACCTGCTGTCATTTGGAGAGGGGGTAAGTTGAGCAACCTGTCAAAGACTTTCTAAGCTCCCTTCATATGGTTTGCAGAAACAGGGCTGGATTTTCATTTCTTCTTTCATTCAACAGGAGTCTCTTTCATGTTTGAAAATTGAAAACGCGTGGTTTTCAGTGTGGAGCGAGGATGTGTGTGCCCTCTGGCACACCTGTTTCTAATTTCCTGACTTGAAAGCATAACCCATCAAAAGGAGCAGAAAAACAATTTCTTTGTGACATGCTGCTTCGTGGCCCTCGCTGGACTCACAGCCTTCGTGGCTTTGCCGTCCTGGTTCCCTCTGTAGAAGGTTCTTGTGAGAGGCAGAATTCACTAAATAGAACTAGTGCCTTTTATGGCACAGGGCTGTTTTTGGTATTATTTTGTTGTAGTTCTTTTCAGCTCAGGAAATTTACTTGAAATAAGATTTATTTTAAAAATATATTAAATTTAGCTGAGCAGTATATGTTGGAAGGAAATCTGTAAGCTGATGAGTGAGCTGACTGGCTAGGAATAGGGTTTGGTTGAGCATATGAATGTTTAAATTCCATAGTGCTGCTTAACATAAACCAGATATTTCCAATGAGTTGCTTCGTATTTGTGTGTACTTTAATGTCATGCCAGCTTAACTGACTGTGAGGCACAATATGTTGACTTTGAGTTTTGTAAATTGAAAATTTGTTGCTATGAAAATTGTTCTTGGTATAACTCATCACTTTCTGAAGATACTTAGTATGTCTGATACTGGCAAGGTGTCATGAAAAAATGAATGCCCAGGGAATTCTGGGCTTCTGCTTTCAGGTGCTGGAAGTGTAGATATTTAGTTCTTAAGATTTCCTTGAACATTGTCAGCATAAGGATGGATCCTTAAACACAAACTTTAGTTTGGGTTTCTGTTTCTAAGTGTTCTTTGGGATACTAATCTTAATGGTGTATTCTCAAAGTTTTTTTTTTAAGTGTATGAATCACCTTGGGGAGCTTGTTAAGAGGAAGACTGCGATTCAGTGGGTCTGGGATGAGTCCTGGGATTCTGCATTTTTTACAAGCTCCCAGGTGATGCCGATGCTGCCAGTCCACAGACAGTACTGTAAGCAGCAAGGCAACACTTTGATGGGCAAAGTGGTGCTGTGCCCACAACACCCATCACATACAAATTACCGGCTGCTTTCCTCATTGTGTTTTGGTGCCTCTAAAGCTAAGATGATCTTAGGTGTATATTCTTGACTCTCGGGTATCCCTGTGAGCATTAATTAATAGTTTAACAAGTGACCACTGGGGCTAGCATGGATGGGGACTACCAAGACAGGCTTATTGTGTTGGAAGAAGTGATGCTTATGTTTTCAAACTCTTATGGAATATACAGATTCCTGTATTTTAGCCAAGGTTTTTACTGCAGACAGAAGTGAATACAACAAACTGCTAACTCAAAAAGATACTGTTAGAAGGGTTAGGAAGGCATAGTTCTGAATCAAATGTATTTTATTTTAACCAGCTCTGTTCATGTTGGCTGGTTAATTTGGGCAATGAATCATGGAGAAAAAGTGGGAACATGTAAATGTAAAATGGAGAAACAATTTGCCTTTTTATTAGCTTGTTATTGAATGTATGTTATGGTTCTTATTAGTGAATTGCAGCATGATCCAGCCCACAGTATAAAGTGCCATGATTAAAGGTACCTTACATTTTTATTTTCAGAATGTTTTATTCGTATCATGAAAAGTACATTTATTTATATGTTGTGTTTTTCTTTTAGCTTTGATGAAAAAGAATTGAAATAAATGCTGACTAGTAGAAAGCATGGATAGTTGGTTAAAAAAATCTGAGTTGTGTATTGAAGAAATAGAGACTTCAACTAAAATTCTACAGTGGTATTTTAGGTCTGCCTGTATCTACATTGAATAGAAGAGCAGGTACCCTGAGGGACACATTGAGGTGAGGGATTTATGGGCTTTGGATTCAGACTTTGGTTTGAATCCTAATGGAGGGAGCAGATTGAAAGGATTGGGCCCATCCCAGGATGGGGACACCTTTCCTTATGGTGGAGAGACACACAGCTATGCTAATTATCATGGATGTTCTCACTTGGCACCATTGAATTTCCTGTTGGTTGAGATTCTGTTGTGGCTGTGTTTAATAATGCTGAGGAGTTCTGCTTTCTCCTTTTCCGTCTCTCTATCCTAGGCCTAGATTGTTTTACTGGTTCTTCGGAATTTCCTAGTAAATTATATATGTTGTAATCTATCATAATTATCACTGTTTACTAATATTGGTGATAGAATAATTACTAGGCTCCCAGTTGAAATCTGCTGTGATAATGTAGTGATGTGTTCTCAGAAATGCAAAAGAATATTTACAGCAGTATAGCTAAGATAGCTGGTAAAATTCGTGTCAGAGGATAATAAGGATTTGAAGATTTCCTGCACATTTGTTTTTGCCTGAGTTCTTTCTTGTCCTTAAAATTTAGATTTGCCTCTGCTCTACCTGTTATGCTTTCTTTCTCATGCAAAAGTAAATTTAGTGGGATATGGTAATACAATATTCTCAAGTTAAAGATTTTTTATCTTTGTTTTACATATCCTCCTTTGTCTGATTCATCTTACCTGTTTTGATTTTATTCTTCATCTTAGTAGCAGGTCTTTCTTTGTAGCTTTTAATATCAGAATTATAACGTCCGCATCTGGAATAAGCATAAGCAATATAGTCCTGGACTTTCCTCAGAACCACCTCTGCAAGTTAAACTCTGCTCGTGCCATCAGGTTCATAGATAGTTTTCAGCAACTCACTATGCGAATTGCACAGGTTTATCTTATTAATTTACAAGTCTGTGCAACTCTTACTATTTAATAGAAACTCCTAGCTACTGTCATTCACTTTACTTTTTCTTTCTGCTATAATTGCAATATAAACAACTTAACACAATTTCTTAAGGAGGAGTGCATGTTTCTCCTTTTGCTCTTGTTTAGACTCCCTTCTCTCCTTAGCCATGTGGTGAAGCCTGAGATGAGCTCAAATATCTTCTCTTTTCTGCAGCCGTTCTCCCTCCCTCTCTCCCCATTTCTTGCTTTTTCTTCTGTCTCTCTGCCCATCTCTCTTTTCTTTCTTCCCATGCCCAGCTCCAAAGTTTCTTCCCATGCCCTCCAAGATCAGTGTTGCTGTGATGTGGCACGTATGCTACTTGTATGTTTGTTCTTCTCCACAAAGCCTAGGAGCTCCTTGAAGATGAGATTATTGTCTTAAAGATTTAGTAGATACTCAATAAACATCTGTTGAATTCAGGAATCCTTTACCTTTTTTGAAGCACTGTTAAACAGATTCTGATTGCAAAGCGACTGACTTGTTCTGCATTGGTAAACCAGAACTAGTGTCCCTGTTTGCTTAAGAACTTCACATATTCATGGTAGAGGCTTTGTTCTGTGAAGTGAAGGATAGTTTAAATTTGGATTGGTATAGTTTTGATAAAATTGATTACCCTTTTAATACTTTTTCATTACGCTAGTGATTAGGTTGCTTTGGGTTGCAGTTAACAGAAATTACAACACAAATGGGCTAGAATAATAAGGAAATACATGATTTTATGTAAGAGGAAGTTCAGAGGTAGGTAGACTCCAGGGTTGATTGGTTCAGGGGCTGCGTTGATGAGATCAAGGACCTGGTTCTTCACTTCCCTTGCTTGCTCTGTTGCCACCATTGTTGGCTTCTTTCTTGGGCTGATAGCACAATGACTACTGCATTGCCAGAAAACTCATCACAAAAAGATCTCCAGAGGAATTTAAAAAACAATGATTTTTGTAGTTTTTTTTCCTTGGAATGAAGAACACTTTCTTTAGAAGCTCCCTAGCAGACTTCTCAATCAATGTTTTGTTAATTGGCTAATGTTGTATGCTTATTTGTGGATCAGTCACTGACAGAGGAAAATGGGATTATGAACCAGTGATAGGCACATGTCTGTGGGTGGATGGAAAGCAAAACAAAATCAAGTTTCATTCTGGAAAGGAGAAGGGAGTAGACGTGTAGGTGGTAGCCACCCGTGTCCTACTAAACTTGACATTTGTCATCATTTTGTGATCAGTAATAAGGGTGAACAAAAAACTAAAAAAGATAATAATAAGGATGGTAACAGTAGTTAGCATTTGTTGAGCATTTGCCATGGTCAGGTACTGTGCTGAGTACTTTTTATGTAATGATTCTCATTTTCAAACAAATCTGAAGTTCAGAGAGGTCAAATAGTGCCGGAATGCCCGAGCCATATAAAATGTCTTCACTGAGTGAAGGTGGAAAAATGTGAGAAGGAAGAAGAAAGGCTAAATCTAAATTTAATTAGCTATTTTTGTTTTTACCAGAAAAGTTATAGACTAGGTATTTAGAGAATTAAGAGAAAAAAAACCCATGTAACTATCATTTAAATCTGTTCATACCAAAGCCATGCCTCTTGCCATTATTTCTGGCTAACTGAGAGCTGGCCATAGAAAATGGATATTTTTGTTTTTGTTTTGTATTTGGTTTTGTTGAAAAATGAAATACAGGAGATAAAAAAAAATGCCACCACAAAGTTTGTTTATATCTTCATTTCACTTAAATTGAGTAGATGAAATGGAATCTGGCCTTTTTCATATTGTTTATGTTCTGCTTTGCTTCCTGGTTCTGGGGCAGTATCTCTAGTTGTGTTTGAATTTGTTTTCCTCTCAAATATCATTTGCAAAATTAGTGTAGAAATTAATAAACTCTTTCTATTCAATAAGTGTAATTTTCCTAATATGACATAATATAATACTGTTTCATTAGCATAATAAAATTCAAATATGTGCTCATTTAGCCTCATTCTACTTTTTTTTTTTTTTTTTTTTTTTTTTTTTTTTTTTTTTTTTTTTTTTTTTTTTTTAAATTTAAATTTTTTTTTTTTTTATCTTATTTTTTTTTTTTTTTTTTTTTTTTTTTTTTTAGTCTAGAAGGAAGAAAGATGCCTTGCATAAGTAACCAATATAATCTGTATTTATTAACTTTAATTTTAGATTCAGGGGTACATATACAGGTTTGTTATTTAGGAAAACTGCAGGAGTTTGGTGTACAGATTATTTCATCACCCAGGTAATAATCATAGTACCCAATAGGTAGTTTTTTGACCAGGAAGGTGAAAGATCTCTACAACAAGAATTACAAAACACTGCTCAAAGAAATCAGAGATGACACAAACAAATGAAAAAAAATTCTATGCTCATAGATAGGAAGAATCAATATTGTTAAAATGGCCATAATAACCAAAGCATTAATAAATTCAGTGCTATTCCTAATAAGCTACAAATGACATTCTTCATAGAATTAGAAAAAATATCCTAAAATTCATATGGGACCAAAAAAGAGCCTGAATAGCCAGGGCAATCCTAGTTAAAAAGAACAAAGCTGGAGGCATCCCTTTACCTGACTTTACTACAAGGATACAGTAACTAAAACAGCATGGTACTGGTACAAAAACAGATATATAGACCAATGGGACAGAATAGAGAGCCCAGAAATAAGGCCACATACCTACAACCATCTGATCTTCAACAAAGTTGACAAAAACAAGCAATGGGAAAAGGATTCCCTATTCAATAAGTAGTGCAGGGATAACTGGCTAGCCATATGCAAAAGATTGAAATTGGATCCCATCCTTACACCGTATAGAAAAATCAACTCAAGATGGATTAAAGACTTAAATGAGAAACCTAAAATTATAAAAACCCTGGAAGATAACCTAGGTAATAGCATTCTGAAGATAGAGTTGGGCAAAGATTTCATGATGAAGACTTCAAAAGCAATTGCAATAAAAACAAAAATTGATAAATGGGACCTAATTAAACTAAGGAGCTTCTGCACAGCAAAAGAAACTATCAGCAGTAAACAGAATAGGAGAAAATATTTGCAAACTGTGCATGTGGCAAAGATCTGATATCCAGAATCCATAAGGAAATTAAACAAATTCACAAGCAACAAACAAACAAACCCATTAAACCTGTGGGCAAAGGACATGAATGGACACATTTTAAGAGAAGACACTGTAGTACTTAAAATGAAGGCTCATTTGAGTATCTCATTCTTTTCTTTTTTTTTGTTTTTTTGTTTTTTTGAAATGGAGTCTCCCTCTTTCACCAAGGCTGGAGTGCAATGGCGTAATCTCGGCTCACTGCAACCTCTGCCTCCCAGGTTCAAGCAATTCTCCTGCCTCGACCACCCGAGTAGCCGGGATTACAGGCACCCACTACCACTCTCGGCTAATTTTTGTATTCCTAGTGGAGACAGGGTTTCACCATGTTGGCCAGGCTGGTCTCGAACTCCTGACCTCAGGTGATCTGCCCACCTTGGCCTCCCAAAGTGCTAGGTGTACAGGTGTGAGGTACCATGCCCAGCCATCTCATTCATTTTCATCTGAATATAAGGGCAAAGTTAGATGCTTGATCTATGTTTCATTTGTGTGTTATAAAAGGACCTGTGTAAATAAAGCACAAAAAAATCAAAATGACTAAAGTTGTTTTAACGAAACTGTTACATATAAATGATATTGTGTGTGTGTGTGCACGCGCGCCCTGATGAGTAGCTTCTGGTTACTGTTTCAGCCATTCTGTCGGAAAATATTAGATTCTTCATTAGATGAAGTTAGTCAGTCTAAAATAACAGTCTATAGCTGTTTGATTACCTATTATCATCCCTAAACCTTCTGGCTTAACACAACAACCATTTCTTTATTTCTCATGATGTGTGTATTAACCGAGTTTGGTGTGCACAGTTCTTTTGCAGTCATGCCTGGAGATTCTCATGTAACTGCAACAGATGGTAGCTTGATTATATCTCCATGGTTGCTTCACTCATGGTTGGTGCCTTTGTGGGGACAACTAGAAGGCTGAGCTCAGCTGATATGCTAGGATGCTTTGGTCCTGCTCTTCTCTGAGGGAGTATTGGAGATTCTCTGTATCTAACATGACCTCTCCAGCAAGGTAGCTGGATTTTTTATATAGTAACTCAGGACACTCAAAAGTGCAAATGTGAAAGCTGCCCAGCCTCCTTAGGGTTTAAGCCTGAGCTGACATTGTATTTATTAGAGTGAATCACAGGGAATCACCTTAGGGAATGAATACCAGCAGCTTTGTTCACTGAGGGCCATCTTTGGAGACAAGCAACTGTAGTAATTATTTTTCGGAGTAACATTTCTCCCTTAGAGAATTATCTGGATTTGTGGATTATCTCCCTAGAAACATAGATGTGAACATAATTACCTGCGTAAGTGCATACACAGTTGTAAAATTTCATGGTATTCTTTATCGTGGATTGTCAAACTCATAAAATTTAGAAGTTTGTTAACTCCTTCATTAGTGATTTAAATGACTTTATTGTTTTACAACAGTTTCACAGAATTCTGTTGTATTATTATTCTATCCCCTTGCAATGACCATTGGGTTGTTTCCTAGTTTTTGGTTTTTTAATTTTTATTTATTTTGCTATTTTAATAGCAGTGATTTTCTTTTGCATAGCCTTTGTGTATGCGTCTATTTCCTTACCATAAATTCCTGGAAATATACTTTCTGTCTCAAAAGGAGTGGATATTTTAAAAGATTTTGGTAGATATTGACTAACTTCCCTGTTTTCTCCTAGGGATTTTACAGTTTTAATTCTTGTGTTTAAATCTTTATGTGAGTTGATTTTTGTATATGGTATAAGGATCCATTTTGTGTGTGTGTGTGTGTGTGTGTGTGTGTTTAAGATAGATACTTTTTTCATTATTATGGAGTGCTTTTAAATTGCATTTTTGATTATACATAAAAATATTATCTATATTACATATGTAAGTTAGAAAACAAAAAGATAACCAAACACCTTGAATTGGCCATCAGCTTAATACAAACATTTGCAATAATATTTATCTCAGCTTTGTTAGGGTATAATTACAAATAAAAATTGTATTTTAGGTGTACTACATGATATTTTGATGTACATATACATTGTGAGATGATTGCCACAATCAAGCTAATTAACATAATCCATCCACTCACATAGTTACCTTTTTTGGTGTGGTGAGAATAAAGATCTACTTACTTAGCAAAGTTCAAATTCTACAATATATTATTATTAACTGTAGTCACAATCCTATATATTAGTCCTCCAGAATTTATTCGTCTTACAACTATAAATTTATACCCTGTGACCACTATCTCTTCATTTCCTCACCCCTGGTAACCATTCTTCTATTCTCTGTTTCTATGAGCTTGACTTTAGATTTTATATATAAGTGAGATCATGCAGTATTTGTCTTTTTTTGTTTGGCTTACTTCACTTAGCATGAATATCCTCTAACTTCGTCCATATTGTCACAAATGACAGGATTTTCTTGGTTTTAAAGACTGAATCTCACACACACACACACACACACACACAGAGACACTCTTGGTTTTAAAGGCTGAATCACACACACACACACACACACACACACACATGCACACACACACACATACACACACTTTCTTCCTTTATTCATTGATAGACACTTAGATAGTTTCCGTATCTTGGCTGTTGTGAATGCTGCTGCAGTGAAAATGGGAGTGCAATTATCTCTTTGAAGTACTGATTTTTCCTTTGGATGTATACCCAGAAGTGGGATTTCTCAATCGTATGGTAGTTCTGTTTTTAACTTTCTGAGGAACCTCCCTGCTGTTTTCTAGAATGGCTATACTAATTTATAATCCCACCAACAGTGTACAAAGGTTCCCTTTTCTACACGTCTTTGTCAACACTTTTTGTTTTTTGATGTTTTGATAGTAGCCATCCTAAGAATTGTGAGGGAATACCTCATTGTGGTTTTGATTTGTATTCATATTTACCTGATATAGTGTTGTTGACTATAGACGGAGTATCCTTTATCTGAAATGCTGGGGACCAGAAGTTTTTGAATTCTCTGCTCCAACTGTGTTCTAAAACTTCTCTGTTGGTCTCTGGACTCCCACAGATATACTTTCTTTTGTAGGTGTCAAATTGATGCTCCTGTAGGGGATTGATGATAGAAAGCTTCTATTCTACCATCTTGCTTATGTCACTCTGATTAATAACACTATTGCATCCTCTCCTACCTTGTCACAAATACTTTTCCACAGGTAACCACTATTCTGAAATTTGTGTATCATTCCCTTACTTTAAACAGAATGTTTAATCATGTATGTATGCATCCCCAAATAATATATTGTTAGTTTTATGGTTTTTATTGACCTGTAGGTCTCTGGTATCATATGTTATATAGTCTTCTGTGTCTTCCTTCTTTTAGTAAATATACTTTTATAATCGTTCATATAGTTTCCATGTCACTCTAGTACATTTATTTTAGCTGTGAATACTCCATTATGTGACTATAGTCCAGAGTTGTATGCTTTCTCCTGCATTTATTAACTGTAATTCTTCTAAAAAGATGATGTTTGCTTATCATCTATTTGGCTACCCAGAGGTATAGTTCATAAAGGAAAGTCAGAAAAGATGTTCACATCTTTTTTAAATATACTAATTTTCTTTTCTTTTTTTTTTTTTTTTTTTTTTTTGAGACGGAGTTTCGCTCTTGTTACCCAGGCTGGAGTGCAATGGCGCGATCTCGGCTCACCGCAACCTCCGCCTCCTGGGTTCAAGCAATTCTCCTGCCTCAGCCTCCCGAGTAGCTGGGACTACAGGCACGTGCCACCATGCCTGTATTTTTTTTAGTAGAGACGGGGTTTCACCATGTTGACCAGGATGGTCTCGATCTCTTGACCTCGTGATCCACCCGCCTCGGCCTCCCAAAGTGCTGGGATTACAGGCGTGAGCCACCGCGCCCGGCCTAAATATACTAATTTTCAAAATAATGAGATGATGCAATTCATCTAATTCAAATAATTAGATAATCTCCTAAAATACCCAACTAGGTTTCATTTTATATATTTAAAAAAATTTCCTATTTATTTATTTGCTTATTTGTGAACTCATTAATTTACGATTTTAATATATTTGATGTGTTTCAATCTTTACATCCACTATATTTTTCCTGCTTTGTTACTAAGTGCATACACATTTAGATTGTTATGTCTTCTACGAATTGACACTTTTATTATAAAATATTCTCTTTAGATAATTCTTTTTGTTTTGTTGTCACTTTGTTTAATATTAATATAGTCAGAGCAACTTTCTTATCCTTAGTATTTGTCTGCTATATTATTATTTTTTTTTTTTCTGTTTTACTTTTAGCCTGTCTTGTCTGTATGGTAAAGTATGTTTCTTATAAACAAACAACAATTGGGTCTCCCATTTATTACTAAAAAGATTATTCTAGATTGATAACCTGTGCCTTTTACATGGAGTGTTTAGTCCATTTACATTTAATGTAAGTATTGATATAATTGGGCTAAATATACTGTCTTGCTTTTTGTTTTCAATTTTTTTTAATTATTGTTCTTTGCCAGAAATATTTTGCTATTATTCTATGTATTATATTTTCTGTAGTTGCTGTAGGGATTGTAATATACACCATTAATTTACCATGGTCCACTTTAGGATAATATTACTTTATGACAACATAAGAAACTTTAAAAAGTGTAAGTCCATTATTTCTTTCTTGTTCTTTGCACTCTGGGCATATTTTAATGTCCATATTATGTTATAAGCTCTAAAATATGTTACTGTGTTAGATACTCAGTTGTCTTTTAAAAAATTTACACATGCAGTCACACACACTAAATATATACGCTTTTAAACTTGTTGAATGAGTTCCACTTTCTGGTGCTTTCTTTTTAAAGAAAGAGCTCAAGGTTCTCTCTGTTATTGTTTTCCTTTAACCTAAATAAATGCCCTTTAGTAGTTTTATGTTGCGTGTTTCCTGATGATAAGTCTTCTTAGCTTTGTCTATCAGAAATGTCTTTACTTCCTTTTCGCTTTTGAAGGATGTTTTCTCTGCATAGAGAATTCTGTGTTGGTTTTTTTCTTTCAATAATTTAAAGATGTCATCCCACTATCTTTTTGCATCCATTGTTTCTGGTGATAAGTTTTTGTTGTGGTCTCTTTATATGTAATGTTTTTTTCTTTTTCCTGTCTGTTTTTAATATTTCACCTTTGCTTTCCAGTAGTTTTACTGTGGTGTCCTTAAATGTGATAATGTTTGCATTATCCATTTTGGAGTTTTTTGAGGTTATTGGGTTGTTAGGTATGGAAAATTCTCAGCCATTATATTTTCAGATATTTATTCTGGCTTGCTCTCTCTTTTACTTCTGGGACTGCTGTTATATGCATTTAATATTGTTCTACAGATATTGGGTACTGCGTTCCTATTTATTCATTCTTTTCCTCTTTGTATTTCAGTTTGGATAATTTCTCATGACTGTATCAGGTTCACCTATCCTTTTGTTTGTTGTCTTTTGCTTGCTTTAAAACCCCTGAATGCATTTTTGTTTTTGATACTTTTTCATTTTGTGTATTTCTGTTTGATTTATTTTAATAGATTTTTCTGTGTTGGAGTTTTCCCATCTTTTATGAATATTTTCCACTTACATAAATTGTTATTTTTCTTTTAAAAACCTTATCTGATAATTCCAACATCTGGGCTATTAGGCTACTTCTATTGCCTGCTCCTTCTCTTGTTTCCCAGTCACATTATTTCTTACTTTTTCATATGTCTTATAATTATTGGTTGTATACTAAAATTGTATTTCAAAACAGAAGAGACTGCAGAAGGTATTTGCCTCTAAAAATGGGGATACTTTTCCTTGTTCCATGCATCTGGTATGACGCACTGTGTCAATCTCATCCATCGTTGAGTTGGGACTGGGTGTTCTTGCAGCAGCACATTCAGTTCACTTTGGCCTCAGAGATATATAAAACATATATAAAATATATACACACATTAATATATATATATAAATCCTTTATTCATATAAACATATATAAATGTTTTATATTTATAAAATATATATGTGTTTTTATAGGTTCAGGGTGTGTGTGTGCCGGTTTGTTACATGAAATGTCACATAATGGTGAGGTTTGGGCTTCTAGTGTATCCATCACTCAAATTGTGAACACTGTATCCAACAGGTAGTTTTTCCACCCTCATCCTCCTCTCACCATCCCCTCATTTGGAGTCCTCAGTGTCTATTATTTCTTTCTGTATGTTCATGTGTACTCATTGTATGGCTCCCATTTATGAGAGAGAACATACAGTATTTGATTTTCTGTTTTTGAGTTATTTCATTTAGGATAATGACCTTGAGCTCCATCCATGTTGCTGCAAAAGGTGTGATTTTATTCTTTTTTTATGGCTACAGAGTATGCCATGGTTTATACTATTTTTTTTTTTTTGGCTTAAATAACAAGCATTATTATTTCACAGGAGAATTTCTAAAGAAAGGTGCTTCAGTGGTCAGTGGTTGGTTTCTTCAGCATCAAAGACTCCATTCCTTTCCATCTTTCTGCTCCGTTATTCTCAGCTCTTGACTTTGATACTCAGCTTGCCCCTTTATGGTCATAAGGTGGCTGCAGCTGCTCTAAGTATTACAGTCTATTCAACAAAATTCAAAGACTGGGTGAAGTAACAGCTTTGTCTTGTGTCACCTTTTTTTTTTTCTTTTTGGAATGATTTAAGCTTTTATTTTAGATTCGTGGGGTACATGTGCAGGTTTGTTACCTAGGTATATTGTGTGACACTGAGTTCAGGTATTCAAATGATCCCATCACGCAGGTAGTGAGCATAGACTCAATAGGTAGTTTTTCAGCCCTTGCACTCCTCCCTCAGTCGCCTCTCTAGTAGTCCCTGGTGTCTGTTGTTTTCATCTTTATGACCATGTGTACCCAATGTTTAGCTCCCATTTATAGGTGTGAACATGTGGTATTTGATTCTCTGTTTTTGTGTTAGTTTGCTTAGGATGATGACTTCCAGCTACATTTATGTTGCTGCAAAGGACATATTTTCATTCTTTTTTATGTCTATGTATTTTCCAGGGTGTATATATACTACATTTTCTTTTCTAATCCTCCGTTAATAGGCACCTCAGTTGATTCAGCATCTTTGCTATTGTGAATAGTCCTGTGATGAACATATGAATGCATGTGCCTTTTTTGTAGGAGAATTTATTTTCCTTTGGATATGTATTTGGTAATGGGATTCCTGGGTCAAATGGTAGTTTTGTTTTTGGTTCTTTGAGAAGAAATCTCCAAACTGCTTTCCACAGTGGCTGAACTAATTTATATTCCCACCAGTGGTGTGTAAGTGTTCTCTTTTCTCTGTGGTTTTGCCGACACATATATTTTTTTTTTTTTGCCTTTTTAATAATAGCCATTCTAACTGGCGTGAGATGGTATCTCATTGTGATTTTGATTTGCATTTCTCTGATCATTAATGATATCGAACTTTTTTTGTTTTTTGTATGTTTTTTGGCCATTTGTATGTCTTCTTTTGAAAATTGTTTGTTCAGGCTGGGCACACTGGCCCACGCCTGTAATCCTATCACTTTGGGAGGCTGAGGCGGTTGGATCACTTGAGGTCAGGAGTTCAAGACCAGCCTGTCCAATATGGTAAAACCTTATCTCTACTAAAAATACAAAAATTAGCTGGGCATGGTGGTAGGTGCCTGTAGTACCAGCTACTCAGGAGGCTGAGGCACTAGAATCACTTGAACTCCCAAGAGGCAGAGGCTGCAGTGAACTGATACTGCACCACTGCACTTTTGCCTTGGTGACAAAATGAGACTTCATTTCAAAAAAAAAAAAAAAGAAAGGAAAAGTGTTTGCTCTTGTCCTTTGCCCACTTTTTAATGGGATTGTTTTTAGTTTATTGAGTTAAGTTCCTTATAGATTCAGGGTATTAGACATTTGTCAGAAACACAGTTTGCAAATATTTTCTCCCGTTGTGTGGGTTGTCTGTCTACTCTGTTGATGGGTTCTTCTGCTATGCAAAAGCTCTTTAGTTTAATTGGATCCCACTTGTCAGTTTTTGTTTTTATCACAGTTTCTTCTGAGGTGTTAGTCGTATATTCTTTGCCAAGGCTGCTGTCCAGGATGATAATTCCTAGGTTTTCTTCTAGGATTTTTATAGTCTGAGTCCTTACACTTAAATTTTTAATCCACCTTGAGTTAATTTTTGTACATTGTGAAAGGTAGGGGTCCAATTTCGTTCTTCTTCGTATGGCTAACCAGTTATCCCAGCACCATTTATTAAAACGAGAGTCCTTTTTTTGTTGCTAATTTTTGTTAGCTTTGTTGAAGATCAGATGGTTGTAGGTATATGGCTTTATTTCTGAGTTTTCTATTCTGTTCCACTGGTCTATGTGTCTGTTTTTGTACCAGTACCATGATGTTTTGGTTATTGTAGCCTTGTGGTGTAATTTGAAGTCAGATAATGTGATGCCTCCAGCTGTCTTCTTTTTGCTTAGGATTGCTCTGGCTCTTTGGGCTCTTTTTTGTTTTCATATGCTGGCTTAAGATTTTTTTTTTTTTTTTTCTTGAGATGAAGTCCATGCCTGGCTAATTTTTTGTATTTTTAGTAGGGACAGAGTTTCACTATGTTGGCCAGGCTGGTCTTGAACTCCTGGACTCGTGATCTGCCTGCCTCGGCCTCCCAAAGTGCTGGTATTACAGGTGTGAGCCACCACGCCCAGCCGACATAAGATAATTTGATGGGAGTGTCAAATCTTATCATTCAGCAAAGACTGGGATCCCAGCAGAAGCAAAACTCCAGATATCTCTTTATCTATTTATAGACCAGTTGTCAGCTTTAGGAATCATGGGAGAACTTCTCTTTCTCTTGCTCTCGGTCTTTTACAGCCTAGCTTTCAGATTAGTGGGTCACTAGAGTGATTTTTACTTTCACCGATCTATGAGATCTTCCTTTGTCTTACACTCTGCTCTCACACTTTGGAGGACAGTTACAGTGCACTTAGGTAAGATCCAGTGTGCTTCTGAGGGATTTATCCAGCTCTTTTTTACTTTTCCGATTGTTTGGTGGCTGCTGCCTTCCAGTAGGTGATGGCTTTGTGCATCCAGATTGGCTCTTCTCCTTCAGCTCTCCTGTTTTGTTCCCACACTTCAGAATGCTGCTGCTTTTCACTTGCCAAAGGACTTGTGCACCTCAGAGTGTGGATATCTTTCAGCTCTCCTGCTCTACCCGACGTTTTTGGAGCTATTGTGAAGACCTGTAGGAAAGAGTTGATGAATGGATTCAGCCATGTTTAGTGAATGGGGTTTCTTTTGATTCTAATCAATCATGTTAGCACATATATGGTCGTTTAAAGCTTATTAAAGTTCAACTAGTTTTTTATCCTCATCTATAGCATTTATTCTTTTTCCACTGCTTCCTTAGGAATTAAAGAGACCATGGCTCTGTTTTCTCATAAGAAAGGCTTATCTCTTTTGGGAATTATGTTCATTGAGATATTTGTGCATTTTCATCTTTCTGAGTTTCAGAAAGACTGTGGCTTGCTATTGTTATTATGGTTGGAGTGATGGACTCTTGCAAGTTTCTCCATCCTAACTAGAAGTGGACATTTCAGAGATCTGTTTCGGAGGCCTGTGAGACATTTTAGAGGATTTAGAACCGTTATTTTAGCTGGTAAAATTGTCCATCTTTTGGCAATGAAGCCCCTTTGTGTTGGTTTCTGTGATCTTTGACTTGATTATCTTTGGTAATTTCCTTGTTTTTAGGTAGAATAAGATGCCTCAGGTTCATCTTTGATACATCTTTCACCAGACCCAGGGACCCAGAACCAGTCATTTCTCCAGTGATCCTCCTCCTCCTTTTTTTAAAAATAGGAAATGTGATTTTAACGTAATAATCTAGTTTCCAAGTTATCACTGCAATTTTCATGTTAGCCTCTAGGCTTTGATAGTGTCACTGTTGCCTTTGTCACATGGAGTTCATTATTCCAGCAGCAGTATTAAAAATCAAAATCAGGCCGGGCGCAGTGGCCCACTCCTGTAATCCCAGCACTTTGGGAGGCTGAAGAGGGCAGATCATGAGGCCAGGAGTTTGAGACCAGCCTGGCCAACATGGTGAAAGCCCATCTCTACTTAAAATACAAAAATCAACCAGGCATAGTGGCAGGCGCCTGTATCCCAGCTACTCAGGAGGTTGAGGCAGAAGAATGACTTGAACCTGGGAGGCAGAGGTTGTAGTGAGCTGAGATTGCACCAGTGCACTCCAGCCTGAGCGATAGAGCAAGACTCCGTCTCAAGAAAAAAAAAATCAAAATCAAATGGAAACCTTAGCCTACAGGTTCAAAACCATATACGTATGGATTTTTAAATAAAATTATAGCGTGTGATTTCTTAATTTGGGATTTGTAGATCCTATGGAATCTACACATGGGTTTTTGTGGAGCATTCTGTGAATTGCCTGAGACTATATGAAAAATTTTAGTCAAAGATATGTCTTTTTCTCATAACCTGAGAGAGATTAGGAAGCACAGTCTTAGGTAATTTTGAATAAGCTTGTAAATTAACTTGCTGGCTAAAATAAATTAAATAAATAAACTTAACAAGTAATACAAGTTGATGTATTTCCTTCTTTTCCTAGTATTATTTCTCAGTAAGTGTCAAATGAAAACCTCGAAGAGTCCCAAATTTTATATTGTCTATTTTTGTCTTTTGTTTGTAACTAATTTGAGGTGGCCTTCCTGTATTTTGCCCCTTTCTTCTTTTGTCTGCTTCTTTTATCTGATAATTTTTCTAGTTGGTGGTAAGATAGCTTTTGGGCAATTTCTTTATTGATATTCCTTAAATTCTACCCAGATGTAGAGAATAAAATATGATTACCATTTTCTCCTTCCTCTTTCAGGACAGTTGTGTCTTTCCCTACCCTCAAAACTTCCCTTGATACTGTACTGAATAGAGAAAGGGATATGCAGTGGCTGGTGAGCAGATTTAAGACATCTTTCCACGGTACTTTATTTGGCCTCTAAATACTGAATGTTGTTTTTAAACTTTGGGCACAGTTTTAAAACTGATGAAATGGTTTATATTGCTTCTCCTTTGTACAGAGAAATTTATTGAGAAATAACATCAGCTCAGCCTTCCTTTTCAGCTTTTAAAGAGATCAAAATCACCCCCATAAATCACTTCTAAATTTTAAGTCATTAAGAAAATTATTAAATATTTAATATATATGGCTGGCTTAGTAGTTATAGGTTAGATTTATGGTGTAGTATAACTATCTTGCTTATGTTCTTTCTGTTTGTGGGCTTTATACCACATATATAATCAATACGTACGGTGAAATATTTATTTTACAAGACATCTACATATTTGTAGATGTTTATAACTGCATTTGGCTTTTTTTTTTTTTGGCTCATGAAATGCACATTTTGCATACCATGGCTTAGAGGCAAAATAAAATCTTTAATTTTATTTCTTTGGGATGTGTTTGGTGACTTACTATTTATAGGACTTTCTGATTAAAATTGAGGGCTGTCTACAGTCCTAAGTGTTAGTATCAGAACCTATTGTGCTACTTATTTGCAGATTATTATTACTGTGATCTTGTCTATGGTCTCAGATTTTTGGGGCTTTGGGTTTTCTTTGTTTATGTCTCCTTTATTCATGTGATGATATTAGCCTGGTTTCTACAGTGACTGACTGATAGGAAATAAGTGTGTCAGTAGGAGTCACAATACTTGGATCTTGGAATCTTAGTTCTTCCAAATCACTTTTCTTATTTGTCAAGTGGGGAGATAATAGTACTTTCCTTGCAACTTAATTGCAAAGCCTAAGATACACAGTAGTTGATTATTTAATAGGGAATCAGTGAGTCAATGATCCTTTCTTACTAAAAAGTGTTCTATAGTTGAATTTAATCTAAGTGTATTTTTTCATTAATGAACAGCTTTTAAAAAGGGTTTTTCCATAAGTCATCTGCCTATTGCAAGCCTCTTAACTAAATTTTAACCAGCAAGTTATTAAATTTCTACAAAGACATTCAAGCGTAAATATTTTGTTTTGTGAGGAATATAAAACTATTAAAGCTAAGCCATTTAGTTTTTCAAGTGAGGCAACTGAAGCATGGATGTCATAAGTGACTCATTTCAGGTTCTACAGCCAGAGCTGGTTCTCCTCATATGTGATCCCTCTCTCTAATGGAATAGGAATCCAGACAGAAGATTGACAAGAGTGTGAACTGAGCATTACAGACAGTGTTGCTTCTTTTATGGCTACTTTCCTAATGAAGTTCTCAGGTGTGGATAATTCTAATGCTTATACATATACTCTGTTTCCCAGATAAATGCAATATAATGATACAATCTTTGGGGTACCACCACAGATAAGAATACCACTTGTACTGGTGGTGTTTGCCTCTGATTTTTTTTCCTCCTTCCCTGGGTTCATTTGTCCCTGATGCTCTAATTAGAGTGCTGTAATTTAGATAACTAAATTTAAATAATTTAGAACAGAAAGCAAAGTTCTGCTTTATCATTTATATTCACACTCAAAATGAATATTGGGTAAATTTCTACACTGAGGTGTGTATTAGGGTTCTCCAGAGGGACAGAACTTATAGGATATTTGTATATATGAAAGGGAGTTTATTAGGGAGACCTGGCTCACATGATTACAAGGTGAAGTCCCATGATGGGCCATCTGCAAGAAAGAATCCAGTAGTGGATTAGTCTGGGTCCGAAAGCCTCAAAACCAGGGAAGCTGACAGTGCAGTGCAGCTTTCAGTCTGTGGCAAAAGGCACAAGAGCCCCCAGCAAACCACTGGTGTTAAGTCCAAGAATCCAAAGGCTGAAGAACCTGGAGTCTGATTTCCAAGGGCAGGAGAAGCAGGCGGAAGCATCCAGTATGGGAAAGGGAAAAGCCAGAAGACCCAGTAAGCGAAGTTATTCCACCTTCTTCCACTTCCTTTGTTTTTGCTTTGCTTGCAGCCAGTTGGATGGTGCCTGCTCCCATTGAGGGTGGGTCTTCCTCTCCCAGTCCACTGACTCAAATGTCAATCTCCTCTGGCAGCTCCCTCACAGAGACACTCAGAGGAGCAAGGAATAGAAAGAATGGCTGAAGTTTTGAGAACTACAGACTTCCTCTGACTTTGTAGATTGGATGAAGGGTGTTCCCTACTCATATTTGTTGAAGGTTTTTTGTTGTTTGCTTTGATATGTTTTAGTTGTTTTTCAAAAAGGTTTTAATCTATAAAAGTATTTGGAACCCTAAAACTGGAACTTTTCCCGTTTATGGAGCTACTTAGACAGTTGGGATTTTGTGTGGGTATGTGATTTGGTTATATCGTCTCAATAAAATTGGCAATAGTGATAAACACTAATATATATAAAACACTTAGTATATGTACTGTATGTCTAGCACTGTGCTCTAGATATCTGTGTTTAATCATAACTGTTATATTTCTCTATATTAAAAATAATTATGAAACAGTAATGTATATATCAATCACATCCTACTTTGTAAGAGATGATAGCTCTATGATATAATTATAAAATTGGTTTTTCTTTTGATTGTTATATATCACAGAAAAAATAGAAAAGCCTGAGTTGTTTTTGATAGATTACAATAAATATCCAAAGTATGAGACAAGTTATGGATTACAGAGAACTCAATATTTGGGAAACACTAAATGTGTGTTGGTGAGTTATAACGTTAAGATGTGACTGGATTAGACATCTTCACCACTTATTCCATCTCATTATGAAGCTCCTCATGTTTTTCCCTGTATATAATACATTCCAGGTTTGATAACCATAGGGACATTGTGAAGACTAAAATCATGTGTGTCCTATCACTTTTAGGGTAGCTCTCTCTTTAATTTCACAAGACAGGCTTGAAAACCAGGAGTAACCTAACTCCAAAATTGGCAGTAAATCCTTTGACAGGGAAAAGGTGACGTACTGTGTAATAAATTCCTTTGTTGAAAAAGAGATGTTGCAATACTGGAAACTGAAGTACCAAATGTTTCCTTTTAAATTTGGGAAGGCCCTTTCTTATTACTTATTCCCTGTGGACTTCTGACAGGGAATGTGTTGAAAGATTTTTCAGATGCCCACTAGCCACAGTGAGAGTGAATGGCAGCATTTATAAGATGACATAAATACTTCAAAATCATCAGTAATCCTTGGAGATGTGTGGTGTGCCAGGGGTACTGAATGTGAGCTTTTGTTATTGTTGAGCCTGTGCTTTTGTAGGAGGCTGCCTAGGAATGTAGGTTGTGTCTCTCCTGTGAATGCAACTTCACTTTTTCCCCTCTGGGGCTCTTTGTATTAGAATTGAGGTGGGAGTGGTTTAGAAGACAAAAATTCTGCAAGGATAAGAAAGATCTGTGAGATTATAAAATCCTAATCTTATTTTGAGGTCCTGTGGAGCAATTATATCATCGTCCTCAACCCCTGGAACACTGTTAATAACTGGACACATAAAAGTCTCTTAATTTTCGATCTGTAATAATGTGGCCCATCCCAACACTGCTGCTACTACTACATGAGGTAAAGACAAAAAAGATTGAAAATAATCTAGAAACGCAATGGAGATATAATAAAGAGAAAAAAGATTGAAAATAATCTAGAAATGCAATGAAGATATATCTTATATGTTAGATATATTGATAGAGTTGATAAATTTTGATGTTTCTCTATTCCTGTTGCAAAAGCTTTTTAGTTTTTTGTTACTTTTGCCTTTTGGAACTAAAACATAATTTGAAAATATGATTTTGTTGGGCTGTCACATTACCTATATTCAGTTATCTTGTTTTGAAGGATGCATCTATTACTAGGGCTGAAGTTAAAAAAATTATAAATGTTTGATGAAGGTCAGGTGACATAAAACACCCATGGCATCTGTTCATGTTCACTCTGATCAACTCGTGTACTCAAGATACAGGGCAGTGAAGTGAATGGGGCCAAATCCCGTTATGGGAAACTGCTTTGCCCTTTACTAACTTGCTTTAAAAGAAAAATATTGTGAAAAGCAGAAGTGTAATCTTAAGTCGGGCAATAAACCTGTTGGAGAAAAAATAGGTATTTATCATAAATACTGTGGAAAATAAAAGGAGTAAATAAGAAAAATCAAGCATAATCCACATTTTCTAGATAACCACAGTTAAAATGTTTCTTGCCAGACTAAAATAAATCTTTATGATACTATGTGTTTTGTTTTGATAATGGAAAGTTTTCTCAGGTGGTCATTTTTACCCTATGTGACGACTTAGCTTGATTTGAAGCAGTAGCTTTCATTTAGAATTAATTACAAGGCAAAGGGTAAACTTTTAAATTCTATTTTAGGCTCCCTCAGTGATGATTGTCATGCTAGCTGAGAATCACCTTGTTTTAATAGAAGGAACATACAGAGAATAGGATGAGAGGCATGAAAGTAATAGAAAACTTTTCTTAAGATGGCTATTATCCTCTTTGTAGTATTTATTAAGTGCTTACTCTGTGCCCAACTCCATGCTAAATGTGAATTTTCTCATTTTGTCCTCAAAACAACCCTGTGAGGTCGTTGGTATCCCATTCCCCATTTTACAGCTAGGGAAACTGAGCCCTAAATAAAGACTCCCAAAGTCTCCCCACTGGATTCAAACACGAGTCTGACTACAGAATAGATACTATTAACCCTTATGCTATGTAGGCCTTAGTAGGGGTGTGTGTGTAAGAGAGACAGGGTGGTGCGGGGAGAGGGAGGAAATGAGGAGAGAAAGTGAGAATAAATGAATAGAATAAATAAAATATACAAGATGTCCTCTTAAAAAAGACCCTGCCTCTTGACCCAGAAATCTCAGATTTCTCCTAAAGATACATAAGCTTTTTGTAATGTAAGCTTTTTGTAATGTAAGCTAATGTATTCACAGAGGAGTAATGGCATTGTTGGAAAGATTTAGATGACAGGAAAATAAAGATACTTTATTAATTAACTCTTCTAGTTTCCTTGGGGTTTTGCCAACCTTTTCTGGATTGAGAGAAATCCACAAACATGATTTAAAGGTGGCTTCACTGAAGTGGTGTCACATAACTGAGGAAAGTGGTCATTCTAAAAGAATGATAAATATGCAGGATTCCATTTTTTAGACAATATAAAGTATTTAATCAAATTATTTTTTTTTATTCAAGTGACCTAAAAAGAAATTCTGTAGTTGGAAGCAATTAAATATATCTTGGGTTCCCCCCTTCCCGCCAAAAGGTCGGTTAAAATAAATATTCTCAGATCAAATGATCTTTTTCGTGTATCAGTGCTAATGGCATCTGATAAATATATGTACATGAGCTTATCAAAAATTGTTGGAATCAACATAAAGTTGCATGTTTGAATTGGAGAAAGTAGCTAGAAGTTGTAATATTTCAGTGTAAAGTTTTCTGAGCCATTCTCAATCACCAGCAAAGAGCCACATATATAGATTAAGAATGCATTTGGCCCCATATATTTATTGACAGATGAATGAATAAAGAACACATAGTATATACATACTTAGAGTTTCCATTTGGAAATATGAAAAAGTTATGGAGATAGATGGTGCTGATGATTATACAACAGTGTGAATGTACTTAATGCCACTGAATTGTATACTTTAAAAATGGTTAAATAGTAATTTTATATTATTTATGATAGGAATTCATCTAGATTTAAAAATAGAACTAATTGCAGTGCCTAAAGAGGCAAGTTTTTAAAATTTAAACTTAAATTTAAAAAATCTCCTGTAACAAGATGCATGGGAAGAGACTGGGTTTAGGCAGGCTACCCAGCAGTACCCCCTGGTTTTCAGGTCTGTCCTTTCTCTTCTGCCTTCCTCAAAGGATGTGGTTTGTTATTATTATTATTATTATTTTAAAATTTATCCCACTCAGTGGCCATGGCGGGGCCTTGATGCTCATGCATGTCACCCCTCAGTCACGCTGCTGTGCCTCATGCTTAGCTATGCAAGTGCAGGCATGGAAAGTTGTATTTAGTCGGATATGGCGGGACATTCCACTTAATGCTCTCTGAAGATCCATATATCCCCCCATATTTCACAGGCCCCTTGTGGTTGCCTAAGAACACGTAGCTTTTTCTGGCCAGTGGACTGAAATGGTGATGATATTTGTCACTTTCAGCCTAAAGTGGTAAAACAGCCCGCTGGAACAGTAGGGTGGCCCTCTTGTTCTTGCGGAGGGGAAGTATGTGATTCAGGTAGTGCAGTTACAGGTGATGGAGTCTCCGTCTGCGTAGGTTTATTCTTTTTGCTTACGTTTGAGTGAGTGTGTGTGTGAAGCAGATCTTTAGGTGATGCAGGTATGACCTATAACATTAATGAGAATTATATTTTAAGTCACTGAGATTTGGGCATTGTTTTTGCAGCCCAGAATAGCTATTCTGACTGTTACTCCAGGGTGGGCTTTTGCCAGACATGTTTGATGAAGTGAGAGAAACAGGGAGGCTTTCAGGAGTAAGGGAATGGATGTAAATTGATGAAGCATGGAATTTTAGTCGGATAAGAATAGAGGTGAGGACCTGAGTGGGTTAATACTTAAAAGGAATAGTTAAAAGGCAGCAGAATTAATGGATTGCAGTTTTTGGTGAGATGGAGGGAATGTTGGAGTTAGAGAGAGCTAGAAAGGTAGAAGTGAGATGATTGCGACTGAGATCACTCAGGAGTTCATATTACTGCTAAAGATGGGAGTGAGTTTATCAGGTACCGTGGATAACTGGAGGAGAGGATATCAGAATACCTAGAAGCCAAGATATTGGGAGAATCATCTAGATTAATATTAAATTCAGCAAGAATGATGACAGGTAGTGGTGTTGGGCAGAGTAAAAGTGAGCGGGGAGTTAAAATCTCTAAGAAATGAATTTGTCTTTACACGTCTGAAACTGTCTGTATTCACCCTCATTCTAGAATGATAGTTTAACTGATTCCAGGTTGGCAGTGTTTTTTTCTGTTTGTTTTTTGCCATAGCATCTTTAAGATATTAGTCTTGTGGCTTATTTTGTTGCTTGGAGATATTTAGTTACCAGTTTAAAATTTTTGAATTTTTTTGTAGGTGATTTTTTTTCAATTTTCTTTTTGGTTAGTTTTTAATATTTTCTTGTTGTCTTTGGTCCAGGGCTTCAAAATGATACAACTAAGGACGGATTTTTTAATTTTTATTTCCCTTTTTTGGAACTTCATATGGATCTTTAGTTTAATAACTTAAATTCTGGAAAATTCTTATTCATTATTCAAATATTAGTATTTTCTTCTCCTTTTATCTATTTCAAAATGCCTAAGGGCATTATCATTTTATACTCTGGGCCTTTTAATTTCTCATTTTCTTTTTATCATTCTAGGCTCCCTTTCTTTTTCTTATTGTATTAACAGTTTGCTGTGTTTCAAGGATAGGCAAGCTATGACCTGTGAGCCTGTTTTTGTATAGCTGATGAGCTAAGAATGATTTTTTAGTTGTTAAGACTTGTTGCAAAAAATTAAGAACATTTGATAGACAGAAATTACATGTAGCATTCAAAGCCTAAAATGTTTACTGTTTGGCCATTTATAATTTTTTTTTCAACCTCTGTCCATTATTTTTACTTCTTGAAATGGTAAGTATTTTTTTGTTTTTTGCTATTGCTCATTCTTCCTTATGGTTGTATATATATATGTGTTGAAGTTGGGGGTTGCAATTTTTTATTGGGAGTTCATCTTCAGTATGGGTTTTGAAAGTTTAGGTATACCCACAAGAGAAGACATGTATTATAATTCAGAAGTCTTTGAGCCTGGGACATGCTGAATTCTCAGCAACAGGAAACATACTGGGAAACAGTGAACTGGGGCTGGAGTAAGGGTTAGGATTAATCTGAAATGACCTGGCCATAGAGACTGGCACTCCTGAGGTCATGGGAATGTCCAGGATTCCTGCTGAATCCAGGGTTTTTATATGAACCCTTGAGGTTGGTATGTAGAATATACAATCAAGGCATTGACATCAGGACTGGCCAGAATGACAGTTAAGTAAATACTAAGTAACCAAGCGGGGGTCTGATACTTTTGGAGAGGTCTGACAGTATGTAGTAGCACCCCTGCTGAGTGCTGTGTGCTGTAGGCTTACCAAAGAGTTGTGACTCAGTAACAGCCTGGCAAATGAATGGATGGGGAAAGAAATGAAGGTCAGGTCCATATTTTGAAGACTGGTAAGTATCAGGCAGGTATCTTCTGCCAATCTTTGTCCTAGACTAATCAGACAGGAAGAATATGGAGAGATACCTCTAATAATTGTTTTGTAGATCCCTTGGGATTTTCTATATAGACAATTATATCATCTGTGAATAGAGACGGTTTTACTTCTTCCTTTCTGCTCTTTATGCCTTTCCCCCACTTTGCCTTATTACAATGACTGAAATCTCCAGTACATTGTGAAGAGAAGTGATGAAAGCAGACACCATTGCCATGTTTCTGATCCCAGAGAGAAACAGTGTTTTGTCATAAAGTATTATGTAACTGTAGGTTTTTTTTTTTTTTTTTTTTTTGCAGAAGTTCTTTATTTCTGGAAATCGATAACTGTATATACAGGCCTAATCTGATTCAAGTATAGTTTTTTTGGGCAGTGGGCAAGACTACATAGGTATGATTTTGTCAAGAGATGCATAGTGTTTGGTATCTTTCTGTGATATTAGCAGCCACTGATGATTGCCTCTATTAGTTACTACATTATAGGTTACAAATGGTTATATCCCAATTCTATTAATTTCTTTTTCATTTATTATCTGGGATACTTCTATAGAGAAAATATTCCTTCATAAATTGTTTGGTTACTCTGGTATATAGTTCCTATAAGAATGACAGAAACATGCTTGCTTGTTTTCTTTTATCAGCTTTCAGAATAGTGAATTGGTTTCATCCATCCTCCAAAGGTGACCAATGCTTTTAAAAACATGAGTTATGAATTTATTATGTGTTTTAATCCATTCATTTGTCATGCTTATTGATACTAAATAAGTGTATTTTTCTTTTTTTTAGAACTTGATTTTTTTACTTCTAGGTTTCTTGTCAGGTCTTTTATAATCCATGTTTTCTGCTAAGATGTAAAAACATACACATACTCTTACTTGGATAAGTGAGGACAGAAAGAAGATATAATGAAAGACTTATTTCTAATATTCGTGATTAAAGAGTGGAACTGTTTGCGTTTGAATTGTACTTTAGCTCTATGGCAGCATATTCTAAAAAACATTGGGATTTTGTAGGTAAAACCACAGAAGTCAAACTTTCTTTGAATGGAACCTACAGGAGAATAAGCTTTGGTGTCATGACTCTTTGTTAAAGATAACCAATGTCAGAGAATATAAGTAGTAATTTTAAAAGTTTCTTTGTAAAAAGATCAATCATTAGTAAATTCCTGTATCACAACAGGATACAGGAGTTTACAGGAAATTTCTGATGTACATTGTGTATGCTGTAATGTTAACTTCATGTGGTTTAGCTGTTTGACTTCAGGCCTGTGTAGATAACCTTCTGAACATTCATTTAGTTTATTAATATGCCAGTTTCCTAGCAATTGTTATTGTCTTAAAGTATAACATTTCACTGTTCAACATCAAATATGTGCACAAAGGGAATTAAACTTCATGGTGTTTCATGAGCTTAGCACAATGTACATAGTAAATGTCAAACACGGTTTCTTTCTGTTAGCTTTATTGTCATCTTCTTCACAATTATAAAAACAATATTGCCAAAATTTACTATAGTAAATGCCACAGAGTTATATATTGAATTACGTATTTAGATCTGCCTCTAAGTATAGATATTCATTCACAAATATGTATTTAGAACCTGAAAGATGTTTACATTTGCTCTTTACCAAAAACGACAGGGAAGCCATTTCTGGCAAATATCTGGCAATTTCTAAAAAAAAATTCGTACTTTTTGAACTGATAGTATTTGTGGCAGTGAGTGTGTATTGAAAGGCACCAATGTGGTTTAACAATTACACATGACATTTTTTAGGAGGATTTTTTTCGTTAGTGCCTAACACCAGTCATATACATGTTAGCTAAACGGAGAACTTTGTATCACATTAATTTGTATTGGTTTGTTTTTGGTTGATAAACTTTGTGTGTAGTTTCTTCTGAATCTCTTTACTAAAATTAACAGATTGCTCATGGAAGTCATTTCATCCCTCGCTGAATTATCTTCTAAGCTAACTAGTCCCTTAAATGATGCATAAGAGTGTTCTAAAGCTATTGAAATAAGCAGGGTGTTCTGTGCTGATTTTCTTCAGCTGTTGGTTTCTTTGGATTTCTAGGATGTGGAGAGCATCTTGTGCGCACCATACTGGCTAGAGAATGTTCACATGCTTTACAAGCTGAAGATGCTCACCAAGCCCTGTTGGAGACTATGCAAAACAAGTTTATCAGTAAGTATAACATTAAGAAGGTTACATTCTTCTAAATATAGACTGTTTCACAGCTATAAGCACTATGTGTCAGGTACTCCATTTGTATTTCTACACCTACCTCTAGGGCCTAGCAAAGAGAAAGACCCACAGTTAAAACTGACTGTGAAAAGAAATTCCACCACAATAGCTAGTACAGAATGAAATCTTCCATATAACTAAGCTAATCCCCAAGCTATCAGACACCAACAAGGCTCACAGTGATACATAGTAGGATAAATATATAACTGTATGTTAAGAAGAATTGCCCAGTGGCAAAATGTGAGCTTGGAAATGAGGCATGAATAGGCATTTAAGGTCTCTCTCTAGTGATTTATCAGAAAAAGGTTGATTATATTCATGTTACTGTGTCCTCAAATATATCAGAATCAGACTTAAGTTTTATTGTTATTTTGTTTTAACAATTACCATTGTTGAATGCTGTTTTAAAGGAAAACCAGATTCTTTGACTTAATAGCATATGTTATTTACATAATAGTTATTAGTTATTAGATGCATTCTCAGAATGTTAATGAGAAGGAATTATGTTAAGGGAAATAAGCCAGGCACAGAAAGAATAGAAAAGTAGATGCTCATCAGAAGTTCACTACCTAGAAAGATCTCTATAATTAAAACTATAAAATACTAATGAACGAAATTGAAGAGGACACCAAAAATGGAAAAATACTTCATGTTTATGGATTGGAAGAATCAATACTGTTAAAATGTCCGTACTACCCAAGGCAATTTAAAGATTCAATGTAACCACTATCAAAATACAAGTGATGTTCTTCCGAAATAGAAAAAACCATCCTAAAATTTATGTGGAACCACAAAAGATCCAGAATAGCTAAAGCTATCCTAAGCAAAAATAACAAAACTGGAGGAATCACATTATATAACTTCAGATTATACTATAGTAACCAAAATGGCATGGGACTGGCATAAAAGCAGACACATAGACCAATGGAACAGCGTAGAGAATCCAGAAACAAATCCACACACCTACAGTAAACTCATGTTCCACAAAGGTGTCAAGAACATATGCTCTGGAAAAAATCTCTTCAATAAATGGTGCTGGGAAAACTGGATATGCATATGCAGAAGAATGAAACTAGACTCCTATCTCTCACCATATGCAAAAATCAATCAAAATGGATTAAATACTTAAATCTAAAATCCCAAACTATGAAACTCCAAGAAAACATTGGGGAAAATCTCTAGGACATTGATCTGGGCAAAATTACATGAGTAATACCCTACAAGCATAGGCAACCAAATCAAAAATGGACAGAAGAGATGATAACAAGTTAAAAAGCTTCTCTGTAGCAAAGGAAACATCAGCAAAATGAAGAGACAACTCATAGAATGGGAGAAAATATTTGCAAACTATCCATCTGACAAGGGATTAATAACCAGAATATAAAAGGAGTCCAAAAAACTCTATAGGAAAAAAAATCCTAAAATTTTATTATTATTTTTAGAACTCTTGCAAACTAATAATCTGATCAAAAAATGGGCAAAAGATGTGAACAGACATTTCTCAAATGAATACATAAAAATTGCAGACAGGCATATGAAAAAGTGCTCAACATTATTGCTCATCAGAGAAATGGCAAATCAAAACTACAATGAAATGTTGTCTCACTGCAGTTAAAATGGCTTATAACCAAAAGACAGGCAATAACAAACTCTGGTGAAAATGCAGAAAAAAGAGAACCCTGGTACGCTGTTGGTGGGAATGTAAATTAGTACAACCACTATGGAGAACAGTTTGGAGGTTCCTCAAAAAACTAAAAATAGGGCTACCATGTGATCCAACAATCCCCCTGCTGTGTATATCCCCAAAAGAAGGGAAACAGTATATTGAAGAGATATTTGCACTCCCATGTTTGTTACAGCACTGTTCACAATAGCCAAGATATGGAAGCAACCTAAGTGTCTCACAGATGAATAAAGAAAATGTGTCATATATACACAATGGAGTACTATGCAGCCATAAAAAAGAATGAGATCCTGTCATTTACAACAACATGGATGGAACTGGGGGAAATCATTATGTTAAGTGGAATAAGCCAGGCACAGAAAGACAAACATCACATGTTCTCATGTATTTGTGGGATCTAAAAGTCAAAACAGTGGAACTCATGAATGTAGAAAGTAGGATGGTTACTAGAGGCTGAGAAAGGTACTGGAGGACTTGGCAGGAGGTGGGGATGCTTAACAGGTATGAAAAAATAGAAATAATGAATAAGACTTACTATTTGATAGCACAACAGGGTGACTATGGCCAATAATAACTTAATTATACATTTTAAAATAACTAAAAGAGTGTAATTGGATCATTTGTAACACAAAGGACAAAAGCTTGAGGGGATGGATACCCTATAGTAGATGGTGTGATGATTTCACATTGCATCCCTGTATCAAAACATCTCATGTACCCCATGTAGATATACACCTGCTTTGTACCCACAAAAAATAAAAAAGAAAAACATTCATTTCCTAGAAACGCTGTAATGGATGTGTAATTATGGCACATGGTAACTTTATGATTGTGAAGAATGATCCAAAGTAGTTTATTGAGTCTAAAGCTACAGATTAGCTAGTTCTACTTCTCCCAGTTTGGGTTTATGCTAAGGAGTTCCTGCACTCTACTCTTTTCTGTTGCTTTGTATAACTCTATAAAACTGTTCATGAGTTGGACTGCAGTATTTCGTCTTGCCACTGGGATGATGCCATTACCTAATAAATATTGAGCCCCATCTTAGAAATTCCAGACTTGTGGAAAAGAGCAAGAAATGTCAGAGCTTACCTAATTGACCCTGTTCCTTTAATAGCTGAAACTTAGTTTGCAAGAGTTCAGTGACTTCCCAAAGTCATCTTGTTAGCTAGTGGGTGTTCGTTGTGCAAGAACACACTGCCTTTTATTTAAAAAATAAAAAATAAAAGGTAAAATGGTAAGAAATACAGAAGAACTATGTTCTGGGAGTGAAGACAGTTTTTCCGCTCTGAACTTTGTGTCTGTCTCATTGGATATAACAAGTTGCTTCAGCAGTTTTATTAGGAATAAAAGCAGGAATGTTAGATAAGAAGCAGTTTCTAAATGGCTTCACCATGCTAAGTTCTATGTTGTCTCTACTGGGTTCAATCCATAAATGTGAAATTCTTTTAAGTCAGATAATCTGGAAATGGGATTGAAAAAGGAAAAATTTCAGGAACTACTTAGGAAGCACAGATGATATTTACAAGGTAAATGGTAGGAAGTAAATTGGATTTTTCAGCGGACTAGACTAGAGGCAAGGAGGTTGTTTCTTTCTCTTTTAACACACAGATGGTGTAATTAGTTGTCTGTTTTAGGACAAATCTCTTTACTCTTAATTTTCTCATATGTAAAAGAAGGGGACAGATCTGGAAGGTTCCTAAAATTCCTTCCAGCTCCAAAATTCTGTTTGGTCCTTGGTTTAGTTCACAAGCCCACTTGTATGAAGAATAGTTGTGGGCTGGGTGCTGTGGCCTATAATCCTGGCACTTTGGGAGGCCGAGGCGGGTGGATCACCTGAGGTCAGGAGTTCGAGAGCAGCCTGGCCAACATGGTGAAATCTTGTCTCTACTAAAAATACAAAAATTAGCCAGGCATGCTGGCCAGCACCTGTAATCCCAGCTATTGGGTGGCTGAGGCAGGAGAATCACTAATCTAGAAGGCGGAAGTTGCAGTGAGTCAAGATCACGCAACTGCACTTCAGTCTGGGCAAGAGAGCAAAAACTCCGTCTAAAAAAAAAAAAAGAATAGTTGTAAATCAAATTTGTCATTAAATGAAATTATAAATTTAAACTGTTAATGGTAGATCTCAAGTTTCTATTTGAAATGATTTGTTTGCCACCCTTTTAGCCAATGATGGAAATAAGCTAGCAACCACTTTCTTTGTTTTGTAGAAACCATGATATTCTTCCCTTTTTGCTTCCTTTGTTTTTCTTTTTTAAAAAAAGATTTGTATAAATAATATATCTAGGGATTCTTGTTATGATGCATATGTAGAAAAATTTTATGTAATAATCAAGTCCAGTAACTCCTTTTCATTCATTCTGAGAGTCATTTCTCCTGCCAGAAAGAACCACTGCTCACAGTTCAGTATTTATATTTATGACCTTCTCTTACTCCTTTCCTGCCTTCCTCCCTTTCTTTTCTTTCTTCCATCATTTTAAACAATCATATAGAAGAGATTTTTAATGTATTTTTTGCAGTATACTTTCCACTTACCATAACTTAATGCTCTTAATATATCAGTATACATAGTTTTATTGCCAAATATTTCATGGTTCCATAGTTTATTGATTCCTCTACTGAAAGAGATTTGTCTGTAAATTTTGTCTGTATCATGTTACTGCATATGAATACTTCTTTATATTCTTTTCACTAAACATTTTATATGATTCCATTTTCTCTCTTTTTTTTAGCATATCAGTTATATACTTTTTAGTGGTTGCTCTAGAGTTTGGAATATATATATTTACAATTAATCTAAGTTCACTTTTTTTGGTAAAAATTTAAGGGGTACAAGTGCAGTTTTGCTACATGGATGTATTGTGTAGTGATGAAGTCTCAGCTTTCAGTGTAACCTTCACCTGAATAATGTACATTGTACCCATCATGTAATTTCTCATCCCTCATTTCCCGCAACTCTCCCACCCTTTTGAATCTCCACTCTGTATTATTCCACACTCTATGTCCATGTGTGCACATTATTTAGCTCCCACTTATAGGGGAGAACATTTAGTATTTGATTCCCTGTTCGTGAGTTGTTTCGTTTAAGATAATGGCCTGCAGCTCCATCTCTGTTGCTTCAGAAGACATGATTTCATTCTTTTTTGTGGCTGAATAGTATTCCAGTGTGTGTGTGTTTACATGTGCGTGCACGTGTGTATGTCACATTTTCTTTATCTCGTCATCTGTTGATGTGCACTTCGTTGATTCCATATCTTTGCTATTATGAATAGTGCTGTGGTAAACATATGAGTGCAGTTATCCTTTTTGTATAATGATTTTCCTTGCATGGACACCTATTAGGTCGATGCAAAAATAACTGTGGTTCTAGACTGTGAATTTTAAATCATTATAACTAGGCTCAATCATTATTACTTAGGGTTTTAATAATTTGTCTTTAGGTATTTTTCCTAAAGTAGCCAATAACTTACTAAAATAAAGATTTTTTTTTCTCTTATTGCAATTTGAAACAAACTCTGTAACCATCTTAAATATAGGGTTTGTTTAAATCTATTTTTGATAAACAAGAATTTAATGTGATAGACTGAATGAAGTAAAATTGAAAGGCCTTTCAGAGATTGAAATGTTTTTGTTTCCACTTGCATTACTTTATGCCAAGATCAGAGCTTTGGTCTGACTTAGTATTGGAAGCATAAAAGAGAGTAACCAATCTGCACATTTCTTTAAAAACTACCCTTCCTGTAGCACACAAAACTCATAAAAATGGGTACTGTAAAAATAGTGCCTTAATAATACTTCGTGCTAACCAACTGATTATAGACTGAATGCTTAGTTAAGTGGAGGAAGAAATAAGTAGTTTCCTTTTTAGTTTTTCTTTTTGAAAGATTATACACATATACACATATAAAGCCTCTTTCAATGATTCAGATGTGACTTTTCCTCTTCATGGTTATTTTTAAACGAACTTGGTTTTGTGAATTATTCTTTTTGATGCAAACCTTGGCTGCATGTGTGGTATGTGAACTGTGGGGTGGCATTACAGTTTCCTGTTCCGTACTTAATAGTACATTTTTTTTTTAAGCTGATTTCTGCTTATTACTAAGTATAATGATCGATAAAATGTTATCTGTGACAATGACTTCTCGTTTTTTTCTTTGAATGTCTGAACTAATCTAATCTCATCAACCTGCAATCTTTGTGACTATTGGAAAATTCCATGTGGAGTATAGTATTATGATTTTGCTCTATATTTTACTTTTTCAAACAAATCAAGAAAAAAAAATCCTATCTAAAAGTAGACAAAGAACATGAATAGACATTTCTGCAAAGAAGATAGATATACAGTCAAGAGACATGAAAAAATGCTCAACATCACTGATCATTAGGGAAATGCAAATTAAAATCACAGTGAGATGCCACTTTACTCCTACAAGAATGACCATAATTTAAAAGTCAGAAAACAACAAATGCCGGCATGGATGTAATGTAAAGAGAACACTTTTACACTGCTGTTGGGAATGTAAATTTGTGCAACCATTATGGAAAACAGTATGGAGATTCCTTAAAGATCTAAAAGTAGAACTACCCTTTGATCCAGCAATCCTACTACTGAGTAGCTACCCAAAGGAAAATAAGTCATTATATGAAGAAGACACATGCACATACAAATTTATAGGACCACAATTTGTAATTGTGGAGATAGGGAGCCAACCTTAGTACCCATTGACTCACTAGTGGATAAACGAAATATGGTGTATACACACTATAGAATACTATTCAACCATAAAAAAGAATGAAATAATGTCTTTTACAGACACTTGGTTGGGGCTGGAGGCCATTATTCTAAGTGAAGTAACTCAAGAATAGAAAACCAAATATATGTTCTCACTTATATAGGAGCTAAGTTGTGAGGACACAAAGGCATAAGAGTGATATAACGGACTTTGAGCGCTCAAGGGAGAAGATTGGGAGGGGAGTGAGGGATAAAAGACTACATATTGGGCACAGTATATACTGCTTAGGTGACAGGTTCACTAAAATACCAGAAATAATCACTTAAAGAATGTATTCATGTAACCCCAAACCATTGAAATACCCCCAAACTATTGAAATAAAAAAATTAAAACCTTAATAGTTAAACTCCTTTTCTATTTTTATTTCTTTTTAAGACTAGGTCTCCCTCTGTCATGCAGGCTGGAGTGCAGTAGCACTATCATAGGTCACTGTAACTGAAAACTCCTGGGCTCTAGCCATCTTTGCGCCTCAGCCTTCTAAGTAGCTAGGACTATAGGCACTTACTACCACATCCAGCTGAAGTTTTAATTTTTGTGTGGAGACGGGGTCTCAGTATGTTGCCCAGGCTGGTCTTGAACTCCTGAGCTCCAGTAATCCTCCTGATTCTACCTCCCAAAGTGCTGGTATTACAGTCGTGAGCCACCATGCCTGGCCCATAAACTCTTAATATGGTAAAGTAGGAAAAGCTAAAGAGTTCAAAAGAATCAGAGCAAGATGTCATATCTGGTAGATCAAGGAGAGTCATGAATAAAGTGTCTTCAGGAGGGAAAATCTTGGGGTTTGTTTTATGATCAGCAAGTTATCTAATTTAACAGGTAGACAGAGTGTAGTCAAGAGAGTGGTACAATGACAAATGAAAAAGCAAACAAACAGTTGGGCTTAATATATTAGACAGCCACATAAGACTTTTGGCAACAGAGTTTTATTCTAAGATGTGGGATGGATTAGAGTGAGGAGACCTTGGAGATGAGGCACTGATTTGTAGGCAGTGGCAATTAGAGAAGCAGAATTAGTTGGATAGAAAGGATCATGTACTAAAGACTCTCAGAGAGAATCTCTGGGGCTCAGTGGCGGATAGAACGTCACAGGTGTGAGGAAAGAGGCGTTGGAACAGGTGGAGTTTTGATTCTAAAGGACATGGTATTACCTGCCAGTCAGAAATCATAGGAATGTCATATGTGAAACGTTGGATATGTAAAGAGAATGGATTTGACCCTGTTGGTATGGAGGTATTTGCAGAAATGACAGTTGTCATATGTGGGGCTAGACCTTGAGAGGGGACTTGAGACTTTGGGGTTGTCATCACAATTTATGGTGCTTCCATATGCAGGATTCAGCTGAGAGGCCTCATCTGCTCACACGTCATTTTTTCAAAGCAGCTTTCCTATCCACCCTACCTAAAATTTTCAGCTGAGAGGCCTGATCTGCTCACGTGTCATTTTTTCAAAGAAGCTTTCCTATCCACCCTACCTAAAATTTTACGCCTCTTCCTGCCCTCCTATTCGGGTTCATGTTTCTATGTAACCCTTCTTGATTTATTCTGTATTTGCTTGTTATTGTTTATGCCTTAAGCAGGGCATAAACTCTAGGAGAGCAGAGATTTTGACTATTATTTTTAACCCCCATTGCTAGAAAAAGAGTATCCTTTGAAGAGGATAGAAAAGAGAGAAAGAATGAGGGAAGAGAATAGGTTACTTGTGATCTGGAAGCCAGAGATAGAAGGGATTTTTTTTTTTTTTTTTTTTTTTTACATAACTGAAAGGATTGCTATGTATTTAGAGTTGTAAAAAAATATACAGAAAAAGCTTTTCGGGTTGGGCATTAAGAGGGTACAGGTCAACTCTGAAGTTTGTGTAGTGGCAGAGTAAGAAAAGAACGTCATCAGAAATGTTGAAGAAGGAGACAAGTTAGATGCTTTAGACTCCAAATCATCTTGTCAATAAGTGACTGACATCCAGCAACTTCACTTCTAAAATGTGTACAAGTAGTACACAAACATATACCTTGTGTTTTATCTTTTTTTCTTGAACTAGACTACATCTTATAGGGGGTCACAAAGTTGCAAAATAAAATCATATTTTTCTTTCTTTGTGACATAAGATACATAAGTGTAATCCCATAATTTTAAGTGTATGGAAGTTTTATAAAATGTATAGAATGCATTTAAGTCAGTAGGTGGATTGGGAATAAAAGGAAAAAGAAAAGATGGAAAATTTCTATAAGGATGACAGTCACTTAGAAAATGAATGTGGCTTTGTGAGAGCCATCAAGAATATTCATTAGGAAGCTCATGGTAGAATCAATGCCTTTTGTTTGCCCCTTTCTGGGGTGTTGTTATGGTGAGCTCTGAAGTGTCTCTCAGAGTGCCTTCCCTACCCCTTTTTAAATTGAGGCTTAAGAAATAACTCATTTGAAACAAGATGCACAAAGTTTGTTTAGGAATGTCAGGAGGTTGAAGAATAGGAAGAGTGATTAGATAGATAATCCTCAGTGGAATTATTGAAGGTGATAGACATTTGAGACTTTTTTCCTTTGGATAGAATGGATGATTAAAAATCACATTTAGAAGCCAAGGCAGGCAGATCATTTGAGATCAGGAGTTCGAGACCAGCCTGGCCAACATGGCAAAACCCCGTCTCTACTAAAAATACAAAACTTAGCCAGGTGTGGTGTCAGGTGCCTGTAGTCCCAGCTACTTGGGAGGCTGAGGCAGGAGAATGGCTTGAATGCAGGAGGCAGAGGTTGCAGTGAGCAAAGATCATGCCACTGCATTCCAGCCTGGGTGACAGAGTAAAGACACTGTCTTAAAAAAAAAAAATCACATTTATTGACCTGGACAACTGTCATTTGAAAATAAATAGTTCATCTGCATGTTATATTGAGTTAACACCTACATTTGATTTTTTTCAGTACATGTTGGTTATGAAAAACAACCATCACAATTTCCAAATAACCTAGAAGTTACCTTCTTTGATATGGTGGATGCATTTTTATCTTGGGATGATACTGAGTTAGTGTGTGTGGGAAGTCGAGTTATTTTTCACTTCTTCCTTTCTTCTTACAAATGAGAAAAAGAAACAATTTAGTTACTGCATTAAATTACTAACAGTATTGATCAGCAGCAGACTAATAAGATGAACTTATCAGAATCAGTGGAAGTGGGTGGCTGGCAGCAAGAGAATAACTTCTTGAATTTGGGGCTCTGAAAATAGAAGTTGGTTTTCTCCCTGTGGCTAAGGTCTCCTGTTTGCATGAAAGCCTTCTAGAGCCTGGAATTTTCGTATATTTTGTACACTTGGAGCTTTTTAAGTAGCAGATAATGATTGTATCAACCACACATGTATTCTTCACCCACGCCAAACCAGAAAGCCATTTAAAATAACTACTAAATTTTGATAACTGGAAATAATTTTGTAACATTATTTGGTTGGAAAGCAAATAAGCATACCACTAACAAAGGCAAAACAAAAAAACAAATTCCCAAACTCTGTAAATGGTCTCACGTTATGTTAAAAAGAACTATTGTTTTGTTACTGGTTTATCTGATTTTAAAAGTGATCAGTTTGGGGGACCATGGACTTGATTGTAAAGGTTGGTGCCATCCCACAGTTGGGAGCTGCCGAACTATTCACAGTTGGTACTTTATTGAGTTTTATGTTAAAAGATGTTTATGAAGTATTAGGATGTAATTTAAACCATACAAGGAGTTTATTTCCTGCAGAAAAAAAACCCAAAAATCCTTGTTTCCATATTAGCAATATTTTTTTTTCTCCTAAGGGTACTGATTAGGTGATCAAAAAGCTTTTTGTCTGTTCCTTTAGTTTGTAAGCATATGGGGAAAACCACTAATATTAGTTACAGTAAACTCAAAGTATATAGTTATAACGTTGGAAGAAGCAAAGGGAAATTAAATCATATGACTCTGAAGATTGAGTTGTACGGTATATTGACTGATTAGTCTGAATAGGGCCTAGGCTGCATTCTGTGGATTAGGCGGATAAATCCATAATTATTATAATGCTCATAACATAATTTAGAATTATTTTATAGTTGTGAAGTTGTTTCCCCTTATTATAATCACACTTTTTAAAACCTATCAGATATTTGAAAATAACTGTGACTTTTGAGCCTGTGGAAACCACATATTCATGAGGGAAGAATGAAGTGTATTAAACAATGTTACCTTAACCTTTTCTGAATGTGGTAAAACCCAGCCCATTCATTAGCGTCTACAGGGGGCAGCTTATGCTGAGTGCTTCTCAAATAGTCTGTCTGAGGCTTAATGACATTAGTGATTTTCTGGTGTTTTACTGTACTTCTGAGTGGATTTTTAGTTTCAAATTGGGTAAGCTCAGAGTATCTTAAGTAGCAAGATTTCTAGTCATTTAAACTGCTTAAACGAAATCAAGCAGCAGCCTTCATTTGAATTTGTGATTAGGAATTCTATGATGGTATTTGTTAGGAAAATTTTGAATGTGTTTGCTGTAAGTTTGTGTGTTTGTGTGTGTGTGTTTTTTTGAGATAGAGTTTCACTTTTGTTGCTCAGGCTGGAGTGTAGTGGTGCGACCTCAGCTCACTGCAATTCTGCCTCCTGGGTTCAAGCAATTCTCCTGTCTCGGCCTCCAAAGTAGCTGGGATTACAGGCATGCACCACCATGTCTGGCTAACTTTTTGTATTTTTAGTAGAGATGAGGTTTCACGATGTTGGTCAGGCTGGTCTTGAACTCCTGACCTCAGGTGATCCACTCGCTTTGGCCTCCCAAAGTGCTGGGATTACAGGCGTGAGCCACCATTCCTGGACGTGTGTCTGTGTGTGTGTGTGTGTGTGTGTGTGTGTGTGTGTGTTTAGGGGACTTTTTTTTTTTTAAGATCAAAAATTATCCCGCTTATCTTTCTTTCCTTCTTTTTTTCTTGTAAAATATGTACAATTCCAAAGAGCTTCTTATATTCTGTAACATTTAGAGACAAAGATGCAAAACACGTGACTATGTTATTAATATAGAAGTCAATATTTAAAGAATCCAACCCAAGTACCAGTTGACGGACAACCAGTGCTATAGGTAAAAATTAGCTCCTTTGGTCAAATAATTTTGAAACTGTGATACTTTAAACAAGATAATTTGGGAATAATTAACTTCTGATTGTGTTTTTTAGGAAGATATTTTAAAGATGGTTGAAGAAATTTTAATAGTTTAGATGGAAATTTGAATTACTATTTATAGTCTTAGGCATGATGATATTATTGTGGTTTAGGTAGGAGAATGTCCTTGTTGAGGTGATGTCTTCATTTAGGATGAAGGGTTACAATGTTTGACAATTACTTGCAAGTGCCTCAGGAAAGAAAAGTATTTGTGTGTATGTGTGTGTGTGCATGTGGGTGTGTACTGTGTGCGTGTTAATTTCAATCTCTCTATCTGAGAATACTCAAATGTAGCAAAATGTTAATATGAGAATCTAGGTGAAGAGTATATAAATCTTCATGGTATTATGTTTTCAGCTTCCCTGATGATTTGAGACCTTAAAAAGCCATGGGAAAACTGACTTTAAAAAGTAGTATTAATGTTTCTTGAACATATTTTAGTTTTCTTTTGAAGTCATTTCTGTGGCTTAAAAAAGCGCAGACAAGCCCGCTTTGCCTACCTCACAAAGTTACTATGGATAAAGTGAGATTAGGTATATAAAAGCTGAAAAAATTCTGTACACATGTGAG
The DNA here is from genome assembly GCA_004027835.1 of Alouatta palliata. NCBI lineage: Eukaryota > Metazoa > Chordata > Mammalia > Primates > Atelidae > Alouatta > Alouatta palliata. The sequence goes on along the minus strand of PVKV010002322.1, from coordinate 111,745 downwards.
CTGTCGCTGCTGTCCTTCAGGAGATGATCAAGTCCACGTTTTAGTAGTATGATGTCCTGATTTCAGTCTCCGATGATGAATAAGGAAGTTGCTTTTTTGGCTTTCTTTGTTTTGAGATAGAGTTTTGCTCTTTCCCCCAGGCTAGAGTATAGTGGTGCAATCTCAGCTTACTGCAGCTTCGGCCTCAGCCTCCAGAGTAGCTGGGGTTACAGGCACATGCCACCATGCCCAGCTAATTTTTGTATTTTTAGTAGAGACGGGGTTTCACCATGTTGGCCAGACTGGTCTCGATCTGACCTTGAGATCTTCCTGACTTGGCCTCCCACAGTGCTGGGATTACAGGTGTGAACCACCATGCCCGGCCAGAAGTGGCTTTTTGATTTTAAAGAGGACTTACATAACTGGATTTGTATAAGCTGATCAAAACTGGAGTTTACAGATTCTTTGCATGTCTGCTTTCATCAGTGCCAAAATAAAGGTACACAAGTCTTCTTTTGTGATATAGCTGCTCAAAATAAGATTTTACAGGTTTTTATGAGTTTTTAACATATTTTATTAGCTTATTTTTCTTCTTTATGTTAACCTGAAGAATATTCAGTGCAGGTTTCCAGTTTGAAGTTTTTTTTTTTAATGAAACTTTTTATTTTGTCTTAATTGTAGATTCACATGCAGTTGAAAGAAATAATACAGAGAAATCTATATACCAGTTACTCAGTTTCTCCCAATGTTAGTGTCTTACAAAATTATAGTAAAATGTCACAACTAGGGTATTGGTATTGATACAGTTCGCCAATCTTACTCAGTTTTCCCCAGTTTTACTTGTAGTTTGTGTGTGTTGTGCATGTGTGTATGTGTATTTAGTTCTATGCAGTTTTATCATGTGTGGGTTCATGTATTCAACACAAGTGATAATACAGAACCCCTTAATCATCACAACGATTCCTCATTTTCCCCCTTTATAACCATATCACCTCATGTCACTCACCCATGCACCCTGACTTTAATCCCTGGCCACCAGTAGTCTTCTCTCTGTTTCTACAATTTTGTCATTTCAAAAATATTATATAGATGGAATCCTTCAATATGTTACTTTTTCGGATTGTCTCTTTATACCCAGCAGAATTCCCTGGAGATTCATTCATGTTTTGGTATATATCAATAGTTCTTTTCATTACTGAGTGGTATTCCCTGCTGTGGACACATCATAATTTGTTGAACCTTTACTCACTGAAGTACATCTGGGTTGTTTCTGGTTTTTTAGTATTATAAATAAATTAATTTTGAGTATTATAAATAAATTACTGTGAGTACTAGCATACCGATTTTTGTGTTCGCTTGAGTTTTCATTTCTTTAGAATAAATGCTCAAAAGTATATTTGCTGGGTCTTTGGATATTTAAGGAACCACCAAGTTGTTTTCCAGAGTGGCTGTAACATACCATATTACCAGTAGCAAGGTATGAGTGTTTCAGTTTCTCCGCATCTTTGCTAAGTTTGTCAATATTTTATATTGAACTATTCTGAGAGATGTATAATGATACTGTTTTTTTTTTCTAGTCATCTGCCTTTCTGCCTTTTAAAAAATTATGGTAAAATACACATGGCATGAAGTTTATCATCTTAACCTTTTTTTAGAGAGAGAGAGGGTCTTGCTCTGTCACCATGGCTCACTATAGACTTGACCTCCTGGGCTCAAGTGATCCTCCCACCTCAGCCTCCCAAGTAACTAGGACTCCAGGCATGAGCAACCATGCCTGGCTAATTTTATTATTACTATTATTTATGTTTTAGAGATAGAATCTCTCTCTGTTGCCCAGGCTGGTCTTGAATTCCTGGCCTCAAGCAATCTTCCTGTCCCGGCTTTCCCAAGTGTTGGGATATAGGCATGAGCCACTGTGCGGGCCTGGCCTTAACCATAAGTGTACAGTTCCATAGTGTTAAGTATGTTCACATTCTTGTGCAACCAATCTTCAGACTCTTTTCATGTTGCAAAACTGAACTTCTATATCCATTAAACAGCTTCCCTTTCCCTCCTCTCTGTAGACCCTGGCAACTATCATTCTATTTTTCATCTTAATGAATTTGGCTACTCTGGGTACCTCTTGTAAGTGGAATCATGTAGTATTTGACCTTTTGCAACTGGCTTATTTCACTTAGAATAATGTCCTTAAGGTTCATCCGAGTTGCTGCATTCTGTGTCAGAATTTCATCCCGTTTTATTTCTAAATATCTTATTATATGTATATACTACATTTTGTTTATCCATTCATCTGTCAATGGACATTTGGGTTGTTTCCTCCTCATGTTAGGTTGCTAGGGCTACCATAACAAAGTACCACAGACTGGGTGCCTCAAACAACAGAAATGTGTTTCCTCACAGTTAAGGAGGCCAGAAGTCCAAGTTCAAGATGTCAGCAGGGTTGGTTTCTAATGAGGTCTCTTTCTCCTTGGTTTGTAGATGACCATCTTATCCCAGATTCTTCTCATGGTCTTTCCTCTGTAAGTTTCTGTGTCCTAATTTCCTCTTGTAATGACACAAGCCATATTGGATTAAAGGCCACACTAATGACCTCATTTAACCTTAATTAAGTCTTTAAAAACCCTGTCTCCAATATAGTTATATTCTGAGGTACTGGGGATTAGGACTTCAAAATATGAATTTGGGGAGCAGGAGATACTGTTTAGCCTGTGGCTGTTGTGAATAATATCTTTGGCTATTGTGAATAATGCTGTGATTAACATGGGTGTACAAATATCTCTTTGAGACTTTGGTTTCAGTTCTTTAGGGTAAATATCCGGAAGTGGAATTGCTGGGTTGTATGGTAATTCTGTTTTTAGTTTTTTGAGGAACTGCTGTACTGTTTTCCTTAGCAGCTGCACATTTTACATTCCCACCAACACTTCTTTCCCATTTCTTTACATCCTTACCAACACTTGTTATTTTCCCGTTTTTTTTTTTTTTTTTCTGATAATAGCCATCCTAATGGGTATGTGTTGCTATCTCTTTGTAGTTTTGGTTTGCTTTTTGCTATTAATTAGTGACATAAGTATGTTTTCATGTGCTTATTGTTCATTCATATATCTTTGGAGAAGATGAGTATGAAGTCCTTTGCCCATTTTTTGATTGGGTTGTTTGGTTTATTTGTTTTTGAGTTATAAAGTTCTTTGTATATTCTGGATATTAACCCCTTATTATATATATGATTTACAAATATTTTCTGTTATTCCATAGATCATGTCCTTTGATACACAGAAGAACTTTTTAATTTTAATTTTGATGTAGTCTAATTTGCCTATTTTTACATTTGTTGCTTGTTCTTGTGGTGTCAAATCCAAAAAGTCATTGCCAAATCCAGTGTCGTGAAGCTTGCCCCCTGAATTTTCTTATAGGAGGTTTATAGTTTTTACTCTTATGTTTAGATCTTTGATTCGTTATGAGTTTATTTTTGCATATGTTGTAAAACAAGGGTCCACCTTAATTACTTTGCATGTGGATATTCCGTTTTTCTGGCATCATTATTGAAAAAGACTATCCTTTTCTCATCAAATGGTCTTGACACCCTTGTTGAGAAATCATTTGACCTTGCATGTGAGTGTTTATTTCTGGGCTCTCTGTTCTGTTCCACTGATCTATATGTCTGTCTTTATGCCACTACCGTACTCTTTTGATTACTGTAGCATCATAGTAAGTTTTGAAATCCGGAAGTATGAAGCCTCCAATTTTGTTCTTTTTTAGGATTGTTTTGGCTGTTTGGGTATTGGGTCCCCTGAGAGTCCATGTGAATTTTTGGATGGGTGTTTTTATTTCTGCCAAAAATGCCATTGGGAGTTTGATAGAGATGGCATTAAATCTCTAGATCATTCTGGGTAGTATTGACATCTTAACAATATTAATTGTAATCCATAAACACAGGATGCCTTTCCATTTAGTTGTATCTTTAATTTCCTTTAACAATGTTTTGTAGTTTTTGGTGTACAAGTCTTTTGCCTTTTTGGTTAAGTTTGTTATAAGTATTTTATTCTTTTTAATGCTATTGTAACTGGCTTTTTTCTCCTTAATTTCCTTTTCAACTTGTTCATTATTAGTATATAGAAATCGAGTTCAAAGTTTTAAGAGCAAGCACGCATTAATTTCCATTTCAGATTGTTCATTGTTGGTATATAGAAATCCAATTTAAAGTTTTGAGAACAGGAATGTATAAGTTCAACATCTCTTGTGATGTCTAGAAAATCTGTAAACCAACAACACAGCTCACTGTTGGGTGTGGGGCAAGAACTTGGCAGAAATGTGGGAAAGGCAGCTATTCCCTTTTCACCATGCTTAGGAAAATAGGATTCATGCCTTTCAAACTACTGTCAAAATCAATGTCCATGCCTTATTGTACTTTGCTTCTCCTTAACAGTCAAAAGCTGTCCTGTCCCGTGTAGTAGTCATGAGTCACATGTGGCTATTTACATTAACTAAAATTAAATAAAATTAGAAATTCAGTTCCTCAGTTGTACTAACCACATTTCAAATGCTCAGTAGCTGCATCTTGCTATTGGATAATGAAATGGACAAGTGCAGATTTAGAGCATTTTCATCATCACAGTTCTATTGGACAGTGCTGGTCTAGAGAGTCTCAGTGAAAGAGTGATACTCAGTGAAGCTAAGTACATACAAGATTTTTCTTAATTGTTGCATGCAGCTCCCTAAAATTGTTCTTTTAGATGACATACTCATACATGCCCACACCTAGTGCACAAACACTCAAATATGTGCATGCACAAACACATGCACACACACACACAATAGAGTTTTAGCTTTTAAGTTTATTAGAGTTCACATTTGAGTCTGTGATACTTTTACATGGTAGGCTGATATTGATTCTATAGGGCAATTAACTTTTTTTTGTAGGAATACTTGTGATGAAAGTAGCAAATATTCAGGACTTCAGTCTGTTTTAACAAAGCTGTTTAATGTCTAACAAAGCTGAAGGAACAGAACTGGTTTGTAGATCCTAAAAAAGTAATTAAAATTATACCAGACCATTAAGCAAATGCAGACTTCAATTTAAGGAAAGATATGTAGAAAATAAATATTTGTAACTGTATATTCTCTTTGTAGGAGAATTGCATTTTTTTTTTTTTTTTTTGGAGACAGAATTTTGCTCTTGTTCCCAGGTTAGAGTGCAATGGTGCAATCTTGGCTAACTGCAACCTCTGCCTCCCAGGTTCAAGCGATTCTGCCTCAGCCTCCCAAGTAGCTGGGATTATAGGCATGTGCCACCATGCCTGGTTAGTTTTGTATTTTTAGTAGAGACAGGGTTTTACCACGTTGGTTAGGCTGGTCTTGAACTTCTGACCTCAGGTGATCCACCTGCTTTGACCTCCCAAAGTGCTGGAATTACAGGTGTGAGCCACCACGCCTGGCCCTATAATTGGATTTTATTAGGGAAGCACATACATATAAATAAATGGCTTGTATGTTAGTTTTTTATTTTTGAATTTATGAAATGCCCTGAAAATTTTTAACTTTTAACCTTATGCATCTCATCTGAAATCCACCACATTGTCATAATGGAAAATATACTTAAAATGGGTGATAAAATAATGTAAATTGTCAGGACTCATACTTCACCTCTACATGCCATTCTTTGCACCCTATCAGAGTGTTTGTGGCATACACTGTGGGCTGGCTTGTTCTGTAAGCATTCTCAACTTCCGTTACCTTCTATGCCTCTATTATGTAGAGTATAAAAACTAAATATTCATATTTTAAGGCTCTCTTGCAGCTAGGAGTGGCCATACAACATGGGTCAGGCCAACAAGTTGGAGTCTGCTGGCGAGTTTGCTTGGGTTGTCAGTGTTGGAAATGGCTTAGGGGCTGTCAGCTATGGTCTGAAGCCAGATGAAATCCTCAAAATTCCTAGTTATCTGAGCCTGGGAAATAATTTTTTGAGGGAAGGATAGAACAATACCTGTCTTAATTTAAATGCTGTCTACTTTGCACAGATCGCATGTTGTGTCTTTTATTCTGAAACTTGAATTAAGTTTTTCTATTTTTTTCCCCGACTATTCAAATAATACATGTAAATGCAACAAAATTTAATTAAAGCCAGTGGCTGTTATTTATTTTAGCAGATTAAGTTCTGTCTTTGAAAGGGAAGTGGCATGAGATAAAGACTACTCAAGTGGAAGTCACTGGATCACTTTAAGTTTCCATTCTGCCTCCTTGCTGGCTTTTAAAATCTTGAATGATTAATTTTCTCTCTTGAAAAGCTACTTATGTGGCATAATCAAATATTTATTTTCCCTCTTTAAAAACCTCTCTTTAAAAGCTACTATCATGGATTAACCAGAGGTTTATTTTTTTCTCATAATAAGATGTCCAGAGGTCCTATGTGCCAGCTCCATAATGTCTCTGATGGTCCTGCCTCCTCCACCTGTCCCTTTTCTGCTAGTCTTAGGGGCAAGCTCTCACCACTCCCTGGGTCTCACATCTGCGTTTCAGACAGGAAAGGGTAGAGAACAAAAGGAGTATCCCACTGTGTCAACCTCCTTTCAAAGGCCTTTCCTAAATGCCCCTCCAAGTGGTTTCTCCTTGTGTCTTACTGGCCAAAACTGTGTCCCATGATCTCCTCTAGTTACAGAGAAACTGAGAAATAATTTCTTAGCTGGGCACATCACTGTCTCCTCCACAAAATGGGGCTTCTTTTAGATGGAAATAAAAGAGAGAATGAATACAGTGTAAACATCTGCTGTCTGCCACTCGGGTTGGACTAATCCTTGATCTAGATGACCTTTTCTGGCTCTAGAAGTTGTGAACTTTGTTTAATAAACTACGGGAGAATCGGTGGTTAAGCCTTTAATGCTCAGTGTAGTAGAATAACCTACACTGGGGGTTGGCAAACTATGGCCTACAGGTTAAATCCCACCTACCAACTGATTTTGTAAACAAAATTGTATTACATAGCCACACTCATTTGTTTACCTACTGTCCATAACTGCTTTCATGCTACAGTGGCAGAGTTGAGTAGTTGTGACATAGACTGTATGGCCTAAAAAGCTGAAAATTTTACTGCTGGTCCTTTATGGAAAAAGCTTGCCAATTCCTTGCCTAGATAATCCTGGAGAGCCCTTCCATTGGGGTGGCTCCAAAACATACATTTTTTTCATTATTCAATAAGGATTTGCACATACAGTATGTTTCAGTCATCAGACCAGGCACTAGGAATACAACAGTGAATAATAACATACAGTCTATATTCTTATGGAAGTTATATTTTAGCAAGTCAGACAGACAAACAGATAAAACTTAGTCTCATACAGTAATAAAAGCTACAGAAAAAAATGAAGTATAAAAGGTGGATGAAAAATGAAGTATAAAAGGTGGATGGAAAATGCAGGAGAGAAGCTTGTAGTTTTTGAGCATGGTTAGGATAAGTTTCCCTTAGAAGGTGACATTTGAGCAGAAATCCAAAGGTGAGGGAGGGAGCCATGTGGCCAGTGGAGGGAAGAATGTGTCAGACAGAGGGAACACCATGTGCAAAAGGAGTTAGCAATGTGTCTAGAGTGGCTGAGGGATGACAGGGAGGCCCATGTGGCTGGAGCGGTGTGAGCAAGGGGAAGGATGGTTACAGATGAGCTGGAAGAGATAATAAGGGTCATCATTGCAAGGCCTTACAAACCATCATAAGATGGGAGCCTTGAAGAGTTTCAAGAAGAAAGAGAAATAACGTGGCCTGACTTACATTTTAATGAAGTCGTTCTGGCTTGGGTGCTGACAATAGGTTTTGGGAGGCAAGAGTAGAACCTGACAGACTAGGTAGGAGGCTATTAGGCTAATTCAGTTAAGAGATGGTAGTGGCTTGGACCAGGGTAATGGAGATAAAAGGGAAAGTGATTGGATTCTGGATAGTTTTTGAAGGTAAAGCTAACATGATTTGCTAGTAATTAATATGGGGTGAAAGACAAAGGGAGGAGTCAAGATGACTTAAGGATTTTGGGCCTGGGCAAGGAAGAGAAATGGCGTTTCTGTTTATTGATCTAGGGAAGCCTTCAGGAAGAGTAAGTCTTGGCAGAAAGATCAGCAGTTCCAAGAGATGCTTATAAAATGAAGAAGTGGGAATTAATTAGGCAATTGCATATATAAATGTCAAGTTCAGGGATAAGGCCTAAGCTAAAATAAATTTGAGAATGAATGGTGTGCAGATGATATTTTCAAGTGATAAGTGATATGAGATCAGGGAAATCGATGCAGATGAAAGAGAAGACCTTGAAGAACTCTGGAACATTCCAAAGTTAAGGTCAAGAGATGAAGAGAAACCACCAATGAGATTGAGGAGGAGTGGCTGGTGCTCCTCCTGGAGAAAATCTAGGAGTTTGTGAAATCCTGAAAGTCAAGTAAAGTAAGTGCTTCAAAGCAGCAAAGCATGATCAGCAGGTCAAACTCTGCCGATGAGCAGTCAGAGGAGGACTGGGTGCCTGATCCCTGAGTAGCACCCTGTGCTGATGATGGATGACCTTGCACAGTGGGTTTGGATGGAGCAGTGGGGATAAAAATCCTAATGTGAGTGGGTAAGGGAAGAGAACGAGGAGAGAAATAGGAGATAGTGAGTACAAACACATCTTTTAAGGAATCTTTCCTTTCTTGAAAGGAAGAAGTGAATGTGGTGGTAGCTGGAGGGGGAGTGTTTTTTTGTTGTCCATATAGAAGCAAATGTGTATGTTTTTCTATAGATCAGAAATGAGAGCAAATGATCTAGGACAGTGATTCACGAGAGAGACAAATTAATGATGTGTGTGTCTGGGCAGAGGTGAAGGTCCCTGAGGAGGCAATAAGCAGTAGTGAACAGGTGAAGCTACTGACCTTGAAGGCATATGAGCAATTCATCTGTAGTTACAGGAGGCAAGTCGTGAATCAAGATGTGGTGGGGGCTTATGAAACTTCTTTCTGCTTCTGTCTCTCCCAGGGAAAGATAGCAGCAGAGTTTGAATGGAGGAGGAAATATTGGAAATTTGAGGAAAAACAAGAACATATAGGTCAGTACTTGGGAAATGTGTTGCCAGGCAACATTAAGGGTCCAAACTGACGTTAGTGACCATGAATTTAAAGAAAGCTTGGTCAGCATGGTAGTGTAATTTTCTTCAACCAAGTTCAGTTTATGGGTGCAGGCATGGAGTAGGATTTAATTATGGTTGGAATTGTGTGTGAGTATGATGGGGCAAGAGCAGGCCAATTTAGCTGATGGTTTCTGCAGAGAATTAATTGTAATGATGGACTATGGACTTTGCCCACTTAGGACCAAAATGAGGACTTGGGAGAGAGGTTGTTAGAGTCTGGGAACTAGAAGTGCACTGTGCAGTTAGGGGTGGTTAGTGAGATTCTTGCAAGTGATTTATGAAAGAGGTGATGTTACTGGTAAATCACAAGGACGAGGGGATGATAAAGGGAGTGAGTGGCTAACATGAAGTAGAAGAGTTCAAGGAATTGAGAAGTCATGGAGTTGGAAGGATAGTCGTCATGCATCGTGAAGTCCCTAGGATTTATGGCAGGATGGGTATCAGCCAGCGGCATAAATCTTTGAGAGGTGATGGAGAGTGCTCTCTGGGGGCCAGTAGATGAACTGCCACACAAACTTGTCTGGTGACTTGAAATCCCAAGTTGGTTTTAGTGGAAGACACTATCCTCCTTCAGGTGTGACATGAAAATCGTTTCCATAAACCGCATTTACATTTGCACAAATTTCAGACGTTGTATAGTCTTGTTTGTCACAGTTAAAATATGAAAGAAAAATGCAGAGTGGTCTAAACCCACATGTACTCATGTTGTATGTTGGCAAGTTGACCTGCTGGTCTCCAGAGCAGTTGTTTTATTTGCTGAGCTGTGGCATTAACTGACATGAACATGAAACAACCATAGGGCTCAGGAATACTGGGATGGAGACCAGCTGGATGGGTAAAGAAAGTAAATGATTTTTTTTCTTTAGCCCAGAAATTGATACTTAACTATGGGCTGGAAGCGGTGGCTCACACTTTTAATCCTAGCACTTTGGGAGGCCTAGGCAGGTGGATCACCTGAAGTCAGGAGTTTGAGACCAGCCTGGTCAACATGGTGAAACCCCATCCCTACTAAAAATACAAAAAATTAGCCAGGCGTGGTGGTGGGCACCTGTAATCCCAGCTATTCGGGAGGCTGAGGCAGGAGAATTGCTTGAACCTGGAAGGTGGAGGTTGCAGTGAGCCAAGGTCGTGCCATGGCACTCCAGCCTGGGCAACAAGAGCGAAACTTCATATCAAAAAAAACAAAAACAAAAACCTTAACTATGGAAATAAAAAACTTGAATTACTGGCACTCTCCTTCTTCCTTTAGGGTGTTCACCGTCAAAACAATACTAGTCACTCATCTGCGTGTGTGTAGATCTTGCTCTTGTTAAAAGCAGCTCTAAAATAAGTGTGCTGTTTTGAAATTTTTGGATTGACCATTACTACTAATGTTAACCTTTTTGGTTACATACTAGATTCAGGTTTTGTGCATCACCGCTGACTGGACTGTATTTAGTACTCTTGATTGAGGTTTTGTGTACCGTCACTGATTAGGCTGTGTTTAGTACTTCCTTGGTGAAAATGCAGTAATTGAAAACTTACAAATGAAAACATCCTTCTTGAAATTTAGATTTTTTAAAAAATGAGTTTCACAGTGATGCTTCCCTTGACTTCTACACTGTCAGACAATTCTGTGGATGTAGAGTCTTTTTGTCGTTTAGTAATTAGCCCCTTCTGGGATATAGATCCATAACAGCCCCTGCTTATATGGAATCACCAAAATTCTTAGTGTGATAATTCAGTGTTTATTCCAACTTATTAACGTAACTGTATTAAATTATGAATATCTGTGTTTCTCTGTATTTAGATAAACTTGCTATTCTGTAGGTAGAGTTCCCAAAATTCTTAGGTGTGACATTTTAGCCTTATCACAGATGATTAATGACTATTTAAGAAATTGTATGCTTCCTGAGTCTAAAATGAAAGTTGAAAAATAAAATTAAAGAGAAAAAAAGCATTAAAAAGTTGTGAGGTTTTTTTTTAGTTTTTTTATCTGTATGTGCATAAACAGAAAAACATCTGTAAAATATGTTTCTTCATATAAATTTAGGTCAATTTAAATCCTTTAAGTATATCTATAATAAAGTTTTGTGGTTTTATTTCTTTCTTACAAAAATTCTATAAAAGTTGTTTTTGAGCATAAAGCATTATTTATTGGTTTAGACTTCCCTAAAACCGTCCTATCGTATATATTCCATCCTGCTTTTTACACTTTATTTACCTGAATGATTGGGTTTTAAAATAATGTATATAATTTATAGTATCCCATATTAAAATATTTTTTCTGGACAAAAAGATAGGACTGGCTTGTGGTTTATTCTGACCATTTTTTTTCCTAGTATGTACTTGCTTTTGTATTTGGTTCTTTTCTCATTACAAGCTTTTTATTTTATTTTATTATTTTATTTTTCCTTAGAGTGACTTAAGTTTGGCTATCATCTGCATATTCCTCTATAAATTAAGACAAAGATGATGGACAAATCAATTTGGTCTTTCAGTGCCACCGATGTCATGTTAAGGGACTTCAAAAAGTTCATGAAAAGTGGAATTAAAGTCAGGTGCGGTGGCTCAGGCCTGGAATCCCAGCACTTTGGGAGACCAAGGTGGGCGGATTACCTGAGGTCAGGAGTTCGAGACCAGCCTGACCAACATGGGGAAACCCCGTCTCTACTAAAAATACAAAAATTAGCCAGGAGTGGTGGCTCATGCCTGTAGTCCCAGCTACTCAGGAGCTTGAAGGCAGGAGAATTGCTTGAACCTGGGAGGCAGAGGTTGCGGTGAGCCAAGATTGCGCCACTACACTTCAGCCTCAGCCTGGACAACAAGAGCGAAACTACATCTCAAAAAAAAAAAAAAAAAAGAAAAGAAAAATGGAATTAAAAATATAAATTTTATTTCTCAACATAAGCTTCTTCCAGTTAAAGATACTTTTGTAAGCAGTGATACCAGCCATTTAGTCCATTCCAGAAGACCTGAAGGTCCTGAGTATTTAACAGGGTAAATGCAGTCTTCTTTACATTATTTATTGAGGAATAATGGATACCCTTTACAGTTTTTTTTTTTTTTTTTTTTTGGGATGGGGCTGGTTAGCAAAGAAAAAGAAGTCAGAAGGAGCCAAATCAGGACGATATGATAGAAACCTAATGATTTTCCATCAAAACTTTCACGAAATTGCCCTTGTTTGATGAGAGAAGTGAGATACTGTCGTGAGAGAGGACTCTCTGGTGAAGCCTTCCTAGGCAGTTTTGGGCGGAAGCTTTGGCTGATGGTTTCAAAACACTCTTGTAATAAGCAGATTTATCATTCTTTGGCCCTCCAGAAAGTCAACAAGCAAAATGTCTTGAGCATCCCCAAAAAACTGTGGCCATGACTATTGCTCTTGACCAGTATGTTTTTGCTGTGACGGGATCACTTCTACCTCTTCGTAGCCATTGCTTTGACTGTGCTTTGTCTTCAGGATCCTGCTAGTAAAGCCATGTTTCATCTGCTGTTATATTTATTTGAAGAAGTACTTCAGGATCTTGATCCTGCTTGTTTAAAATTCCCATTGAAAGCTCTGCTCTTGTCGGGAGCGGATCGATCTGGGTGCAACAGTTTTGGTACCCAGCAAGTGGAATGTTTGCTCAACTTGAATTTTTCAGTCAATATTGTGTAAGCTGAATCAATTGAGGTATCTATTCCCTTGTGAAGAGTTTATGGGGACAATGCTCCATATAAATCAGCAGTTTACAAATGGATAACTCATTTTAAGAAGGGATGAGACAGTGTGGAAGCGTGCAGCAGCAGACCAGGGTGTTGGGTGTGGTTTCTGCTGTTAGTTGTGAGTCCTCTGTAATCAGGGCATGAACAAGATGAATTTTTTTCCTTGCAAATTGATGTGGATGGTTGGCTGCTGCAGACTTCATCTTTAACATTGTCTCATCCCTTCTTAGAGCGAGTAATGCATTTGTAAACTGCTCATTTATTTGGGTCATTGTCCCCATGAACTTTTCATAAATCCTCAGTGATTTCACTATTCTTCCAACCAAGCTTCACCTTAAGTCTGATGTTTGTTCTTTCTTCAACTTTCGCAGAATTGATGTCACTGTGCGAGGGGCTCTTTTCAAACTGATGTCTTATATTTCTTAGTGCCTCAAACTAGAGCTGTTTCAGACATGTTATAGAAGTTAGTGTGAGTTTATTTTGGTGCAAAAATATTTTGAAATCCATGCATAGTTGTTTCATAATGCACATTTTCTGTGAATTTTTTGAAGACTCCTTGTATTCTGGCAGAGATATTTTTACCAATATAAACAAAGGAAGGGAGTTAATAATTTTCAGTTACCTTTGCTATCTTATTAGCTGTTTTGCCAGTGATAAATGATAGGATTCACTCTCCAAAGATGTTTTTTAAAACTTTAAAAGTTAGTGGCTGTCATTTTTCCCAGTTTTTTAAAGAAGGCATTTATCGTTTCATCCTTCAGTCCTTATTTTCATTTTATTTATTAGACACAATAAAAGATTCTCCACAGCCCAAGGCTCCTAGGTATGTGTAGAATGTAAAAATATGCAATTAAATGAAACAAGGCAGCTAAAATTTGTGTTTTCACCACAAAGTGAAAACAAAGTTCAGGGCTTTATTTAGTAAAAAATGATAAGCTAAAAAGTAGATCCTGGCCAGTGCCCTAAGGTTAACAAATTAGAGCTCTGCTGAATTAGAATGAGGGGGTCTTCCATGGATAAACAAGGCCTCCAGGGACTGAGAGAAGGAAGGAATTCAGAGCTTTAGACCTGGAAAGGAATTTCACAGGAAATGGCCTTGCTGTGCCCAGAATTCTCTGACAGCTGTCCTCAGGGCACTGCCCTTGATATTACATAATGACAGGGGGACATATAAATAAACTGGTTGAAATGACAGGTCGAGGTCAGTAACCACTTGCACACATTTGGCTGTGGTACATGGGTCCCTGATGGGGAGCAGTAACTCACATGCTCTCTTCAGTGGAGCACCTGGCTTCAGTCCTCAGTCACATTTCTTCTTGTCCCACTTCTACTCTAAGCAGTATGTGCTATGGCATATACTAAGCACTGTGGGGAGGGTTTGCTCATTCAGCCATGCTGGGATACCTCCCAGGGCCCAAGGAAAGGGAGGCCATCCAGGGGACGTGGAGGTCTCTCCACACTCACAGAGGAACTAGCCCTGGAACTATCACAGAGGTTTCCTAAGCAGTCTTCCTGCCTTTTCTCTTGACAACTACCCCCACCTCATCATTCTCCACAGAGCAACGTGTTTCAATTCATTTTCTAAAGATTTTATTTATATCTTATTTCTGAAGGGTATTATCCCTTTGATGACCCTCCACTGAAAAGAGGATAAAATGCAGACACAACTCATGGTTTCTGGTGTGATTACTGTCTGTCTACTCAACATCATCTCAGGTCACTCTCTTGCTCAGGACACTGGCCTCCTTGTTTTTTTTTTTTTTTTTCCCCTCTCAATTCCGAGGTTTCTTCTCAGGACCTTGGTGTGTGCTATTTTCTTCATCTGGAACGTTCTTCTTTCCAGCCTTCATTTTCCTCATCTTTTCCAATCTTCTTCTTCCTCATCTTTTAGTCAAAATTGAAATAACCACCTGCTCTGAAAGACCATGCAGTGTTGCGTTCCTCTTGCCCCTATCGGTCTCCATCTCAGCCCCTTGTTTGTTTCCTTCATGGAACTGTTACCGTTGTAAATGATGCATGTGTGTGTATTTGCTTGTTTGGCCATTTCTGTCATCAGAATGTAACCGCCTTGCGAGCTGGAACCATCTGTATCTTGTTTACTGATGTAATCGCAGCACCCAGAACGGGGGTCAGTATGTAATGAATAGTACTTAATAACTAGCTAAAGAATAAATGAAGGAAAAGTAATGATGCTGTCATGCACTCTTCTAGGTAATGAGTCACCATTTTGTGATCTCCCCGCCTTTCAGTTTAGCCTCTTAAATCCCAGTGTAAGTATGTGCCACGCCCAAGTGGGAAGAGAATGTTTACAGTGCAAGTCTTCCACCTTGAGAACTTTAGGTCTAGCAGTGCTTGCTCGACTTATTGAAACACCTAAAAATCATACTGGAATTTCATTAAATAGTTAAGTCCCTGATAAATGTGACCACTGTGTCCTCAACATGCTAAGCAGATCTTGAAGACTGACACCACTCTCTGGAACTTCTTAGTCACCAGTGCTGTCTTTTATAGCAATTACCTCATCCATTCTTCTCTTTTGCCACAAGATCCCTCAACTCTATTTCTTCCTCTGCTGTTTCCATTTCATGAGTTCCCCTGTTCACCACCACCAGTTCTTTGCCATTCCTTTCTGATGTTTCCATTTTAGTCCATTTGCTTTTTCTTTTCATGTTGTTTCTCCTCTGCATGGACCTCAGTGGTCTTTACATTATTGTCTCTTGGATCTCCAGACTTTGTTCCTGTCCCTTCTCTTTGTGGCTCCTTTTATTAATTATTAGTTTCTTGATTTGACAAAATGATTCCATGTCTAAACCCAGTTGGCTATTTTTGTTAGGGACATCATCCTTCCACACGTCCTGGCCACGCAGCCTTCAGCATTTCTCTAGATGCAGATGGTGTAGCAGATACTACGTTCTGCCATATTCTAAGCACTCTTCTTTGTGACCTGTATCAAAGTTCACGTTGTCCAAATAGTCAAGAGCTGTGACTGATTATCTAGTATTAGCTCAGCACCATGATGTTGGACCAAGTTCTACCCGTTATCCAAGGACAGATTTTCCTTCTTTTCTCCATCCTGAGGCCTTCTCCTAATAAAGTGAGTATGCCCTTCTCAAGTTCCAAAAGTCTTCACACAAGGCCTATTATTGGGCTTCTCATTTATTTACTTAAAAGTATTTGTTGATGACCACCTACTATGTGTAGGACACTGTTCTGGGTGATCAAGGGTGAACAGATAGTCTAGTTGCCTATGGATTCCTTGATCTTAGCCAAAAGGCCGAGAAGCGACAGTTGCCTATAGATTCTAGTGAGATGTGTACATATTTATAGTATGTGTGGAATATGTATATATATCTATGAGTTTGTATATATAAAAATTTAAAATATATTACTGTATGCTGTTCTCTAGCTTTATATAAGTAAATTGTGTCTGGCCAACAGAGTTGTAAGCTTTTCAGGAACTTTTTTTTTTTTTTTTTTGAGACGGAGTTTCGCTCTTGTTACCCAGGCTGGAGTGCAATGGCGCGATCTCAGCTCACCGCAACCTCCGCCTCCCGGGTTCAAGCAATTCTCCTGCCTCAGCCTCCCGAGTAGCTGGGACTACAGGCACGTGCCACCATGCCCAGCTAATTTTTGTATTTTTAGTAGTGACGGGGTTTCACCATGTTGACCAGGATGGTCTCGATCTCTCGACCTCGTGATCCACCTGCCTCGGCCTCCCAGTGCTGGGATTACAGGCCTGAGCCACCGCGCCCGGCCCGGAACTTTTTTTTTTTTTTTTTTTAATGTTTGTGTACCACACTGCCTGAGACAGCATTGAGTACAGAGCAGGTATTTAGTATGTTCAGTGAGTTCACTAAGAATAGAATAGAGGCGTACCTCATTTTATTATGCTTAGTAGATACTGCATTTTTAAAAACAAATTGAAGATTTACGGCAACTCTGCATTGAACAAATCTATTGATGCCATTTATGTAAAAGTGTATGCTCACTTTGTGTTTCTGTGTCACATGATGGTAATTCTTGTACTATCTCAAGCTTTTTAATTATTACTGTATCTGTTATGATAGTCTGTGATCATTGATCTTTGCTGTTACTATTGTAATTGTTTTGGGGTGCCACAAACTGTGGTCATAAAAGACTGTGAACTTAACTGTGTGTGATAAATGGGTGTGTTCTGATTGCTCCACTAACCAGTTGTTCCTGTTTCTTTTGCTGTCCTTGGCCTCCTTATTCACTGAGACATGATAATATTGAAATTAAGGTGTACATGTTCAAGTGAGTTGAAGAGTTGCAAATCTCTCACTTTAAGTCAAAAGCTAGAAATGATTAAGGTTAGTGAGGAAGACATGTCAGTAGCTGAGACAGGCCAAAAGGTAAGCCTCCTGTACCAGGTAGTCAAGTTGTGAATGCAAAGGAAAAGTTTTTAAAGGAAATTAAAAAGTGCTACTCTAGTAAACACAGAGATGATAAGAAAGTGAAACAGCTTGATATGGGATTAGAACATCAGACATAACACTCAGTGTTACAGCATAACACTCCCTTAACCCAGATCCAAATCCAGAGCAACATCCTAACTCTCTTTAATTCTATTAAGGCTGAGAGAGGTGAGGAAGCTACAGAAGAAAAGTTGGAATCTAGCAGAGATTGATTCATGAGGTGTAAGCAAAGAAGCTGCCTCCTTAATATAAAAGTGCAAGGTAAAGCAAAAAGTTCTGATGGAGAAGCTACAATCTAGCTAAGATCACTGATGAAAGTTACTACACTAGTAACTTGAAAACAACAGATTTTCAAGGCAGACAACGGCGTTCTATTGGAAAATGATGCCATCTAGGACTTTCCTAGCTGGCCAGGAGAAGTCAATGCCTTGGCTTCTGAGAACATGCTGACCTCTTGTTAGACACTAATGCAGCCAGTGACTTTCTGTTGAAACCAAGGCTTATTTATCATTCCAGAAATCCTAGGGCCCTTAAGAATTATGCTAAATCTTCTCTTACTATGCCTTATAAATGGAACAACAAAGTCTAGATAACAGCACATCTGTTTACAGCACAGTTTACTGAATATTTTAATCTCACTGTTGAGATCTACTGCTCAGGAGAAAAATACTCCTTTCAAAATATTATTGCTCATTGACAGTGCACCTGGTTGTCCAAGGGCTCTGATGGAGATTTGTGAGGAGATTAACGTTTTCATGCCTGCTAACATCCATACTACAGCTCTTATTATTTTTTTAATATTTTGGTACAATTTATTTGAATTTTTTTCCATTACAGATATTATTACAAATTCTCTATAAACATTTTAAGGGCAGCTACAGCTCTTATTATTTAAGGAATACATCTTACAAGGCCGTAGCTGTCATAGATAGTGATTCTTCTGATGATTCTGGGTCAGGTACATTAAAATCTTGTTGAAAAACATTTGCCATTCTAGATGCCATTGGAAACATTTGTGATTCATGGGAGGAGGTCAAAATATCAACAGTCACAGGAGTTTGGAAGAAGTAAATTCTAACCATCATGGATGACTTTGAGGAGTTCAAGACTTCATTGGAGGAAGTCACTGTAGATGTGGTAGAAGTATCAATAAACTAGAATTAGAAGTGATGCCTGAAGATGCGACCAAATTACTGTAATTTTATAATAAAACTTTACCAGATGAGGAGTTGCTTCTGTGGATGAGCCAAGAAAGTGATTTCTTGAGATGAAATCTTCTCTTGGTGAAGCTGTGAACATTGTTGAAACAGAACAAAGAATTAGAATATTGCATAACTTATTTGATAAAGCAACCTCAAGGTTTGAGAGGATTCACTTTAATTTTGAAAGCTCTACTGTGGGTAAAATGCTATTAAACAGCATTGCATACTACAAATAAATGTTTCATGAAAGGAAGAGTCAATTGATGTGGCAAACTTCATTGCCATCTTATTTTAAGGAATTGTCAGCAGCCATCAACATTGAGGCAAGACCAGCTACCAGCAAAAGGATATGACTCATCCAAGGCTCAGATAATCAGCATTTCTTGCAATAAGGTGTTTTTATATTACAGTATTTACCTTTTTTTAGACATAGCACTGTTATACACTTAGTAGACTACAGTATAGTAGTGTAGACATAACTTTCATATACACTGGGAAACCAAAAAGCTTGTATGACTCACTTTATTGTGATTTGCCCTTTATTGTGTTATTTGCCCTATTGTGGTTGTCTAGAAATGAACCTTCAGTGTCTTCAGGATATGCCTTTATGTAGAGAAGCACATTCAAGTGAGATGCAGAACCCTATATATCATTGCACTGATACATCATACAATTGAATTATAGCTTTCTATGTAAATGTCCCGCTGCATTAATGGGTGACTCCCTATTATAGGGTTCAGGATACAGTGATTCACTATATAGGGATATATGACAGTTTCATGTAAAGTTCACAGTGTAAACGTTGCAGTGTTTCTAGACCTAGAGTTGTAAGTTCAACAATATGCATTTATAATTATATAACTGTGTAACCTCTCAGTACAGTCGTAAAAGTGGAAAATATTGAAGTATCCAGAAACTTGATAGGAACTGGAATATCAGCAATACCATTTTATCAAGCTTCCCACACAGCAGCTGTGCAAAGCCATTGTTGTCACAATAAAATAGATAAATTTATCGACTTACTTAAAGACACAGTTTATGAGAGCACACAAAGTTACATTAAACTGATTTTACAATGGAATTAAAAGCATGCTAGAAGGATCTGACCCTACAAAGTAAAAGTGAATAGAGTTGCTCTCATGGTAAAATTGAGTATAAAAGGAAATAGAGAAGGAAATAAAACGAGCAACAGCAACTAAATGTATAATGTTCTTTAAGGTCTGATGTCCTTTGAAGGTCTTCTTGCAGTGATTGGTGTAGACAGTCCCATGTACCCAAAGTCACTCACCTGCATTATTTGGCCATATCAGCTTTGTTCACCAAGTCCACATAGAAGATACCAGCATGGTCCTCCTAAAGCAAAAGGCATTGCTCAGGAGCACTGGTGCCTTTGGACTGTATTGTGGGTACCGTAAGATTTTTAGCACACATAGAATCTAGAATTTAATGAGCAAAGACTCTATTCACCCAGAAATTTCTTTTTAATTCTGTACATGTCTTAAACACTGAATTAATGAATTCTTCCATATACACGTGATTAATTGACCAAAAAATTTACCAATCCTGGCTGTTTTTACCTCGCTCAAAGACAGCTTGCCATCTGACCCCTCTTACATGAAGGGTTTTTGTTTTGTTTTGTTTTGTTTTGTTTTGTGTTCTTTCTGTCCTATTTTTTGGGAGTAGGGTGAGGGTTGCTGAGAATGATTTTCTTGGGAGTATTACAGATGGTGATTATAACCTGTGGCAGATAAGATAGATTAGCAGAGTAAGAGCTGACCATGAAAAAAAAAATTGGTGTTTCATACTGTGTACAGTTCAGAAGACATTCTACGAAGATACTTATTTGATGAAAGGCATAAGAGATCCTTTCAAATTATGTACCAGTATATTTGCATATTTTATTTTAGGGTACCATGCCACATTTTTTTGTCTAAGAATACACTTGATCCCAGAATTTTGGAGTGCCAAGGCCATAACTGACTCTATCTTTAGGCTTTCCTGGGAAAATTTTATCAGGATATTCTGATTCTAAAGCAAAATCACTATTAATTAAATTATGATCATATGAAAATTCTAGTTAAAGCGAAGGCAAGTGTATTTGTCAAGCCTATGTTTAAGATAATGTGGAAAAATGATATGAAAACAGCAAAGAATATTGTGAAAATAAAGCCATTCGAAATCTATATAGGAATAATTTCATCCATGGAACAGAAGAATCTAGGTATTGATGCAAATACATATGGGAATTTACTGTGTGATTAAAAATGTATTTCCAATCAATGCATAAGAGAGGCCTTTTTCAAGAAATTTATGTTGGACAATTGGCTGACCATTTAGGAATACAAAACAACAACAAGATCTTCACTGAAGTCTTTATACCAAAATTAAAGTCCAGAAGGACTGACGTTTAAAAATTAAAAATTGTAATTGTAAAAGCACTAATAGAAAACATGGATCAGTTATTTTCATAATTTTTGATTACAGAAGGCCTTTCTTGTAAAACTGCCAACACAGAAGCCTTAGAGGAAAGAGACTAAATATTTTGACTACATAAGCATTAAAAACTCTGTATTACCAAAAAAGGCCATAGACAAAATTAACAAATATATGACCAACTGGGGAAAAGTATTTGCAACATGTAATAGCCAAGGACTTAACTGCCTTAATAAGTAAAGAGTATAGTAAATTAGTAAGACAAAATACAAGATATAGATGAAGGGAATTTTCAGTTTGAGATTATGTTGGATTGATATGACAGGAATTCAGATAGAAGGGCTTAACAAAATGAGGGTTTTTCTTTGCTCACATAAAAAGTCTGAAAGCAATCCAGACTTTCAGCCTGGCACACAGGCTTCCTAGTGTATTTGGGGCTTAGCCTCTTTCTGTTTGGCTATCTTTAGTGGATGGCTTTATTCTTCATGAGAACAAGATAGCTGCTGCATTTCCAGCCACTACATCTGAAACAGATGGCAGCAGCCAATAAAATTTGTGCTAGTCAAGTGTGCCCTTTAATAAGCTCTGCTAGAGAACTTTGCCACTTAGCTAACCAGCCGCAAAAGAGTCTGCTTGTAAGGAAGAAAGGAAGAATGGATAACGGATAGGCAGCCACTTTTATATGCTGCAGACATGAGAGCAACTCACAGATAAAGAAACACAAATGGCTTGTAAACATATAGCTAATTATCTTATAAATAAATGCAAATCAAGACAACAGTGTGATACTACTATTCATGTATCGGATTAGTAATTATCAAAAAGTTTGGTAATACACCGTTTTTGTAAGGCTGGCATTTCCTTATGGGGAAAATAGGTACTCTCAAACACTGTTTCTTGTGGGTGTAAATATTTTTTTAGAGGAAAGTTTAGGAATCTGTAGTAAATAAATGCATATGCTGATTGATTCATCAACTCTATGTTTAGAAATATATCCTGTAGATATATTCATACACGTGTGAAAGTTAAATATGTCCAGATGTTCACTGTGGTATTACTTGCAATAGCAAAAAAAAAAAAAAACACACAAAATTGGAAACAATCTAAATGTCCATCAGTAGGATACTCATTAAAGAAGTGATGGCATCTATGTCCAAGAGCATATTCGTTGTTGAAAAGTCTAAGCTAAATTTGTGTGTGCTGAGATGGAGGATCTCTGAGTTATATTGTTGAATTTGAAAAGTCAGATTGAGAGTAGTTTATATAACATGATCCTGCTGAATGAAAAATAAAAAACAATGCCTGGATTAAATATGGACAATTTCAGAAAGGATATACAAATAACTCCTTTTTCTTCTGACTAAAACTTTTTATTTGTGACTTTACTGATAAGAATAATATTTTTTAGGGCCAAATGACAGTGAATACAGTGCACTGAAAATTGCCTTGGTGTGACGTTTGCCTGCAAGGGACTCTTGATGGTACCTACATCTATAGAATAGGCCTTGGAATAAGACACTTTCATTTTATATAATTTTGTGGAGTTTTTTGTTGTTGTTATTTAAAACCTACAGGGGTGGTTTTTGTGGTGCATTTCTTAGAAGAACAGTAATTTCTTGAAAATTTACTTTTTTGTCATGGGATAGTCAAGACAGTTAACAATCATTAAGGATGCCAACTTAACAATTAGCTGAATACCAACCACCCCTCCTTTTCTTGATGTAAAATGAGGGATATACCTGGTCATTGGGCATAGTATCTATGCTATGTAAATTGTCTATGGAGATATATTTCCTTATTACAGTAGAAGTATTTTTGTCCCAAGCCTCTACTACTTATGTTGTTTGTTCTCTTACTTGCTGGGGTTTTTCTCTAAATTTTACCCTTATCAGAGAGGGCATCCTTGACCATCCTGATTAAAACGCTGTCTCCCTCCATATCTGTCATACAACTGTGTCTCTCTTATCCTGCTTGATTTTCCCTTCTAGCATTGATTGTTTATTGATTGTCATATCATAGATGACTTGAGACCACTGATTTTGCCTTATTCATTGTATACACAGTAGTTGGTACAGAACTGATTCTTGAGTATTTTAAAGTGGATTTTGGATTTTTATAAAAAATGAAATATTTGTTGAATGAATGTTGTACTTCTCAAATTCATGGCTTCTAGTTTAGTATTAATATGCAAATGTGTATCTGTACCACCCACCTGCTCCCACAAAGGACAGTTTGCCTTCTGCCACTACCTGGCTTTATTTTGCCGTTTTCTACTTTGTGACACTCCTGGAGATGGAGGTCTAGTAGCTGGAAACGAGGGAAGGAAGGTGTTCACTACATTCTCTGCATCTTTTGGGGGTGTTGGCAGGGTAGTGAATTCTGAAGGCAAAGAACTTCTTACCTAAAAGTTAATCATGGAGAATGCTGAAACTAGGATTGGAAACCTAGGGCCATTTGGCTTCCTCTCCACTGAGTCTTCAGTTCTCTGTAGGACATTCTCACTTGCTCCCTTGGTCAGCAATTCACCTGTCTCAACTTATCATTGTTGCTAGATGATGGGTTTGTGGTACCCCAGGTTCCTCCACTTGCAGATAGAATGCTGGGATGGAATATTCAAAAAAAGATGATGCTTTCTGATTCTTCCTGGACTACTTTATGATTTTCAAAATATGTTGTTTTTTCTCCTCAATTGAAATATTTCCTTGAAGACAGAGACCTTGTGTTAAACTTTTTAAAAACAACAACAACAACAACAAAACTGTTATCATTTCTAGTACAGTATCAGTTACATATATGATTGACTAAAGCAAGAAGCCGAGGCTTTAATTGAATTCTCAGTTTGGTTTCTTACTCCTAATCTTTGTGGCAGAGTCAGTAAATTTATTCAAAGATTGAAAATCTCTCTCGTATCTATAGGCTCTGATTATAGTTTGGAAGTTTGGAATGTTCTGTTCTGAAACAAGTTGACCCTTCCTATCTTTTAAATTTTGTTAGATAAGGGATTTCAAAATGATTATTGGCCAAACTTAACTCAGTTCTCAATTCAGCTCTCCTCTCCTCTTTAAATTTAAGTTGGATACCGTAAAATTATGCTTATCACCAGAAAATGGCAGACAGTGATGATACCTGGAGTGAGGTGGATTCTTGAGGAGCAGGTGTAATCCTCAGGATTTGCAGACAGAGACCTGGGCCAGTGGTGTCGTGCGCAGCTCCCACTTCTTCCTTGTGTTTCTGTAGGCTCATTTACCTCCATGTACTTGAGGATCTTTCTTTCTTTCCTTTGGTTTCTCTTCTATAAAGTGAGTGCAGTGAAGATCATTCCATTGGGATTTTTGTAGGTGCAGCAAATGGTAGAATGCAGTTAACTTAATATACATCTTATAGGATGATGGAGACAATCTTATAGACTTAAGTGCTTCTTAAGAGAAAAAGTCCTTGATCTTCCAGGAAGTATAAACTGTTATCCTACTTCTGTACTTAAATAAGGTATTCATAATCTCTTGTTCTGGAATTGGGGTATGTGTTTTACGTAGGGAATAGTCATCGTTCCCCAGTTCTTTATTTTCTTGCTCACCTGACCTCCAAATGGTTTCTTTCTGTGTGTCAATATAATTATTTTTCTCAATACATGTGTAATTCCTCCAAGAGAAAATGGCATTCAAGTGATTTGGTACATAGGCATTCAAAAGAAAAAAGAAATGCACAGAAATGTATTGAAAGGACAGAAATTCTTTATTAAATGTAATGGGAAGGTGGAATACTAGCAGCTACCTTCTAGCTACAGGATCCCTCTCTTGATAAATTCTAACATGTTGAAGAGGAACCTTTGTGTCAGGTTTTGCAAAAGGAACTCTGATGTTTTAGCTTGTCTGGTATCAGGTAATACTGGTTGCTGCTTGTAGATAGAGAAGAATCTTGAATACTAAAAATACTCCTAATGCTATACATGCACATCAGAGACTGTTAGTCCAGTGTCTAATTTTTCAGTTGAAGGAAAAAAAGCAAGGTTCAGAGAGATAAAGTGTTTTATTCAAGAAGACAGCACCAAATCTGGAACTCTGATTTCCTGGTTTCCTGGCCCTGTGTTCTGCCCATTTGTGTGTTGTGGACGTCTGTGGATTTGTTTGTCTAATCCTAACTCTACTCCACTGGCCTTGTGGTTCCAGTTGATCACACTAGGGTTAACCTCTTTGGTTTTTTGCCTCTTAGATTTTATGAGACGGCAAATTCCTCTTTTTGTTCTAGGTTATTCCAATTAGGAATCTGTTACTAGCAACCAAAGTAATATGCATTCAAATTCTTGTTAACTTCTCTGTTTTAATATTTGTCGTGATTTTCCTCTCAAATTTCTTCGGTGTTTTCATCCTTAGAGTTTATAGCACAAATACAGTAAGTAGGTAATTTGTTTATAGTCTGGATTTACAACCTAAGTGAATGTCCAGATTACATACATTTAATCACAGTGAGGTATCTCACCATCTGTAGTGACAGTTTCATTCCATAGCAGTTACAGGCTTAGGTATTTAGGGGATCTAGTTGAGACAATTTTATTATAGTGAATAAACGTTGGTCTTCTTTGTTCTTTATTAATCCACTTGTTTTAGGCAGCTGCTTGCACACATGTTAATGGAATTTAAGATTGTCTTAGTTTATTAAATTTTATGCTGGGTTCTCTATGTGAGTATAGAACGCGCTTAGGCAGTGCCCCACGTGTTACTTCATGTTAATTTTTCTTTCTTTTTTCTTTACTAGTAAGAAATAATGTTTTCTTTTATTTACAGACTTGAACATTTTTAACTTGGGAAATTGATACCCTATCACCACCACCACTATCTAGTGAGTTGAATGCTGGCTCCAGCTGTTGTAGAAGATTAGCTAGGCTGGTATAGTAATAGATCTTGTTCCACATGATAATCTTTGAAAACCAACAAAATGCTGAAGGGTCTTTACCATCAATGTTACTGCCACCAAATGTTTAAATAGCATCTTAGAAGTTAAAAAAAGTTCATACATATAAATTCAGTCCTCACAACAGCCTTCAAAAATGTCTTTTAATATCCACTATTTATAATGAAAAAACTGAAGAGTGCATTTAAAGAATTATATCTTAATAACACATAGTTGCTATCCCAAGACTAAAACAGGATTTTCTGCCTGTGTTAGTGTTTTTCCGGCACCACGGTGATAATGCAAAAATCTGGGTATTTTCCTCAAAAAATGTGGAATCTTCAAATATTGGGTTGGAAAGTATGGTTAGAGTTCATATCAAATGCAATGCTGATATAAGCTTGCATGGTAGCCTGGAGCGCCTACTCTCTTTCAGAGCACTTGTGTAAAAGTTCCATTCTCTTCTTTCTTGCCATTCTCTTTGCCACACTGCAGTGATACAGGCAGGAGTGTGTGTGTGTGTGTGTGTGTGTGTTGGAATCATTTTGCTAATCACTAGGATGCTTCAAAGGTGCGTCAGATACCTTTACCCCAGAAGGCTCAGATCTGTATAAAAGGCACTAGAGCTGAAGAACAGACTCAGTTTATGGGAAGAAAGGGAGCCAGGAAGGACAATTCACAACAGTGGCCCAGGGGGAAATCTTCGGGTAGTAGAGTATGGAAAGTCCAAATGATGTGTAAAAATAAACAGTGTGATAAGATTGGTCAGGATAAGAAAGGCTATGCTAAGACTGAGGAATTTGGGCATCATTCTCAGACAGTTGGGAGCTATTACAGGTTTTTCAGTTGTTTAATGATGTGGCCATGGCTGGGATGCATATCTCTTATTACATTAAACTTTGATGTTTCTGTTTCCCATGCCTCCCATGTCCCTTCCATGAGCAACTCTATTAGTTCTACTTGCAGAATATATCGCAGACCCAGCTTCTGTAGACAGCCTCCATTGTAACAGGGCTCACCCAAGCTGCTGTTAACTCTCAACTGGGCTGCCACAGCAGCTGCTTTAGTGGCTTGTTGCTTTTATGCTTGCCTTGTCATTACATTCTGTATAGCTAAGTAACTTTTACAAGTCCAAATTAATGTTATCACTGTGACCTGGCCTTGCCTCTCTCTTAAACTCATGTTCTATTCTCTCTCCCCCCTCCCTCCCTCCCTCACCACAAAGTCTCTGCATTTGCCAGTTGATCTGCCTGGAATGTTCTTTCCTCAGATTATCATATGGTTAGTTCCTTACCAAAAGAGGCCTTCTTGCTCTTTGATGTAGACGAGGCCCAGCCCCAGTGACAGTCTCCGTCATTTACCTGGATTCATTTTCTTCACAGCACTTATTGCTATTGGGTGGATCTCTATATTGTCCTGTGAGTTTAATACTTGTCCCCAGAGTTGCTCAACTAGATGTATGCAGGGACTTTGCTCACTTCTATATCCCCAGTGCCTAGAAGAGTCCTGGCACTTAGTACATTTTTATTGCATTAATTAATTTAGAGAGTTGAACGAGTAGAGCAGAAGGCTGATTGGAGCTGACTGCAGGGTTTCTTGGACAATGAGAGTAAATTGAGGGTCTTGTCAGTGGGAATGAAGGGAGGGGGCAGGCAAAAATGACGTCACAGGGAAAACTAACAGATAAAACAATTTAGAGCTTAGATAAGCTATAGGAACACAGGAGAAGTTTCTGGATTTGGTGGTAAAAGGAACTTTAGAGGTGCCAAGTTTGAGTGCTGCTGGGGTGGAGGTGTCCAGCACACAGTTGCATTTTGAGATTATTCAGAGATTTTTTTTTGTTACCTGAGAGGCATTGCTAGCAAAGTTCATGGCTCAGAAGATGCTAGGGGAAGCCGTATTTCCTACTCAATGATAGCATGGCTATGGCAAGTGATTGAACCTCTCTGAAGCTCAGGTTCTTCATCTGTAAATGATGATAAAATGTCTCATGGCAGGGAGGTTCTGAAACTTAAACTCCTCCTCTCAATGTATCATATTTCCTCCCCCCCCTTTTTTTTTTAGCTTATCAGTATGACAGTTTATATTTGTTTACTCTAGCTATTCACATCCTAACTACATAGCATACTGTGATTCCATTTCATTTCTTGTACAAGTCTTGTTATTATTTTTTTGGTACCAGTCACTCTTTCATCTCCAAACTTCCCTCAAAATCTGAAACATTTTTTCTCAATAATTTCAAACCAACATGTATTCAGTTTATTTTTCCCTGTCCTTGGTACTTTCCTGGCCTCCTCTGGCTTCATGCTCCGATTTGGACAGTTTGCTCTCTCAGTTTGCTGCATAGCTGTCATTGGAATCCGATTATCTTCTTTTGTTTTCGATCCTCTGCATCCAGATCTTATTTCTTCTTCATTATTTACCTCACTCCTTCATTCTGTCAAGGCACAGTCATCCTGTAGCTTTCTGAGGAAGAATGCATGGGAGGTAAATTCTTTGAGACTTTGTAGCGTTTTATTCTGCTTTTATACCGTATTGACCTTTTGGCTGAATATAGAATTCTAGGTTGGAAATAACTTTTCCTTAGCATTTTAGTACCTCATAGTCTTTTAGCTTCAGGTGTTGTTGTTGAGAAATTTGATGTCATTATAATACCCTTACTTCCCATGTGATCTTTTCTTCCCATTTGAAAGTTTTTAGACCCTTCTCTCCTTCCTTAGTATCTTAATATTTCATAGTGATAAATCTTCATGGGGCTTTTTTTCATGAGCTGTACTGGGAGGTTGATGGACCTTTTCAATTTGAACACTCATCTTCAATTCTTGGAAATGTTTTTGAATTATTTCTTTGAAATTTTGCTCCTTTTATTTTTTCTAGTCCCTCTTTCTGAAACTCCTATTATTTGCATATTGGATAATTCTGGCCTAGTCTTATTATTTTCTTATATTTTTCACTCATTTTTCATCTGTCTTTTTAAGGTTTTTTGTTTGTTTGCTTGTTTTTTTGAGACAGAGTCTTACTCTTTTGCCAGGCTAGAATGCAGTGGCACGATCTCAGCTCACTTCAACCTCCGACTCCCTGGTTCAAGCGATTCTTCTGCCTCAGCCTCCTGAGTTGCTGGGATCACAGACACACACCACTGCGCCCAGCAATTTTTGTATTTTTAGTAGAGACGGGGTTTCACCATGTTGGCCAGGATGGTCTCAATCTCCTGACCTCGTGGTCTGCCCGTCTCGGCCTCCCAAAGTGCTGAGATTACAAGTGTCAGCCACTGTGACAGCTTCTAATTTGTTGTTGTTTTACTTTTCTTCTGCTCAGTACACTTGCCCAAATTTTCCCTGTGTTACTATTTTATTTTAGTCTCTGTCTTTCCTAAAACAGAGGCCTAGCTAATATACCTGGTAATCCTAGATTGTCTGTGCTTTTTTAATAGTTAAATACCAACTGTTTGGTATTAACTATTTAATAAACACCAAGCTGAACTAAAACCTTTTGTGTATGAATCATACTTGTCATCTTGAAGCCCTTATTTAGGGCAAGGACACGTCTTTTCTTTTGCGGGGGTGGGTGGTGGTCTCTCAAGTAGGTCTTTTTACTCTTTAGTTGGCTGGGTTGCCAGAAAGGGATTATCCCGTCTCTTCTTGGAGGATATCAGCTTGATTTCTTGCATCCTGGGAGCTGATTATTTCACTGTTTAGCATAAAGGCTTACACCTCAGCAACCTGTTTTCAGTGTGCAGCCTTTTCCTGCCGTGGGCTAACCCTGATGTTCCCAAGTCTCGACTCTCACTGGTTTACCTTCTCTAGAGACTAAATATCCTGGCTTTCTCAGGGTTAGAGAGGAGTAACTTCCTTTTTGGAAAGGAACTGCAGTTCTGATCTTCTCTTTTAGATCAGGAGTTAGCAAAATTTTTCTGTAAAAGAGCCAGAGAATAAAGATTATGGGCTTTGCAGCCTATAGCACGGTCTCTGTGGCATGTTCCCCTCCTTCTCTTCTTCCTCCTCCTCCTCTCCCCCACCTTTTTAACAACCCTTTCAAAAGTAAAAAGAGAACAAAATAATGACATTCTTAGTAGGGCAACCTCTGGTCTAGAGGATTCTTTTGGATACTCTCAGCCAACCATCTTTTATCATCTCTACCCTGTACCCATGCCCAAGTTCCTTCAAGAGAAACTTGAAGCCTTCAATTTCTGAACCCTTTTGCATTTTATGGCAGAACTGGCTTGGTTTCCTGTGGGTTTTCTCCACTCCAATTTCCCCCTGCCCCATGAAAACTTAGGTTTCAGCTTTCTTGGGTTTGCTAGATGAGCAACCACTTACCTGTCTTCTTACCATTTTCCAAAAGGTCAGTTTTTTCCTTGTCTGCCTCTTTCTCTGCCCTTTCTGGGCTATGGCTTTTTTCTTCCTTTTCCATCAGTTCACTAGGATTTGGGGAGGGTTGGGGAAAACCACATGTGTTTAATATACTAAGTTTAACCAGAAGCTCCCACCAAATCCAATTTGGTTGGGTTTGATTATTATTACTCTCTTTGATAGTGCTTGGGTTAATTTTGCATTTGTTCTCCATGTGCTCACTTGCTATGCCAGATGTTTGAAGAAGATGTCCTTGAGGAAGAAAAATGAGGGGTTTTAAAATATAATGTAATTGAAATGCTCACAATGGTTCAGTGTGTGAGATCTCAAAGAGGCCCAACTCTTTCTAACCACCAGACTCTCATCATAGAAATTCAGTTTCACCCTTATTTGTGCAAACCATCAGAAGCATTTTAAAATGTTTATAATAAAGTTTGGCTTATTGTTTCAAATTGCATTTAAGGTAGTAAACTGAAGCTTTTGGTGGTGTATCCCTGACAGCAGGGAGAGCCTGTGGTAAGTGATCTCTAAGAGTTCATCAAAGGGAATTGTTGAGCATTTTTTCCTGTATTTGTGTTTTGGTCCTTTAATCTGGTAGTGTTTCCAGTTCCATTCTGAATACAGTAATGCACACTCCCTCCACATCTTCTTGGCAGTGTGTGGCATTTTCTTTGCGAAATGG
This sequence comes from Alouatta palliata, assembly GCA_004027835.1. Lineage (NCBI taxonomy): Eukaryota > Metazoa > Chordata > Mammalia > Primates > Atelidae > Alouatta > Alouatta palliata. Next base: position 80,965 of record PVKV010002322.1, on the reverse strand, counting down.
CCCCTGTTCAGGCGTAAACCTGCCTTTGCCATCGAGTGTATAATGGGGTATGAACAATGGTGATTGTCAGGAAATGGGCATCTTTCAAGATCTTATTCATGCCACGTTTTTGTTTTAGTAATGAAATGAAAATTGAAAAAGAAAAAAAAATTCACTGAAAAATGACTGCTAGTCCTTTCTGCCTAGGTTCACCTTTCCTCGCCAGTGAAGATGGCGTGCTTGGCGGAGTGATTGTTCTCCGTTCGTGCAGGTGTTCTGCTGAGCCTGACTCCTCCCAAAATAAGCAGACACTTTTAGGTAAGTGAGATAGAAGCATTGTGTGCATCTTTCTCTTTTATTATCTTCAAGAGAAAATGAAAATATTTATATCCTTAAGTCAATAATTTTAAACTGCGGGAGGGTCAGCCTGCTTTATTGCTATCTGAACATCCTCATTCTACTGATCTTTTTCCATAAGTAAGCATGTAAAGGATGAATGTGCATTTTTAAGTACAGGCTTAGAGAATATATTTCAAATGAGCTTAGAACCAAGGACCTTATTACTAAAGTCCAGTAATAAGAACATTGGACCATGTATTCATGCCCTATCTTATTCCAGAAAGCATTTGAGGTGACCCATAACAAGGTACACAGTAATGGAGAAAGAAGCTTCTTCCTGTTACCCTTCTCCAAAAGGAATGAGAAGCGTGTGAAGAGCTACTGGCCTAGAGGTCAGTCCTGGCTCTGTGGCTCATTAGCCATGACATCTTTGTGCATTGGTCTTACTGTTCCGTGCCACTTCCTCATCTGTAAACCGCGGACGTCTGCCCTGCCCTCCTCTTAAAGCTGTGGTGAGGGAGGGCCAAATGAGTGTTTTTGCAGATTTGCAGATGTCCATCCAGTTGTGTGGTTTTGTTTCTAGCCAAGCACCCGTGGGGAGGAAACCCAGCCCACCCTCTGTTTATGAAGGCGCAGACTTGTGGGGCTGCCTCTGACTACAGGGTTGCCTTTTTCTAATCCATCTCTCCAGAAGGGACACATTAAAAAATTCTGCATAAAGGTGACACATACACTAGCAGGGGCTCCATATGTTATTTTTTAAGTTAATTTTTAACTGAAGTGTACATATATTTAGAAAAGTGTACAAATCATAACTGCAATTGCTTGATGAATTATCACAAAGTGAACCCATCCCCTGTAACCAGCACCTAGATTAAAAGAAACAGAACTTTACCACAAACCCAGAAGTCCCCTTTGGACCCTTTCTGATCTCTGTCCCCTCCAAAGTTAAACAGTATGCTGACTTCTAACACCATGGTTAGTTTTACTTGGTTTTATTTATTATATAAATTGAATCAGGAATATGTATCACTTGTGTCTAGCATTCAGTCAGTGTTAAGCTTGTCAGATTCATCCATGTTACTTGCAGTGGGAGTTGGTATATTTTAATTGCTGTATTCTATTCTATTGTATGGAGATAGCTCAGTGTATTAGTCCATTCTTCTGTTGTTGTTTTGTTTTGTTTTTTAATACAGCACTATAGGTCATCCATGGGGCTTATGGTAGTTTAACTCTTCCTATAAACTTCCTGACAGAAAGCGTGAGTGGGGCCTGATGTGTATTGTGTGATTATTGTCAGTTGCTATGGAACACATCCCTTCATAGTCTATAAAATAGAAGACTGACTGTTTTTTATGGGTCTAAAAATGCTTTTTCTATAGAAGCCCAAAACATTTTCATAAAATCTTTTTGTCCATTCCTCAGAGAAAAAATACACTTTTATATAAGAGGCCTTTTTCTCCACCTACACGCTAACTACAAAACTACCAGCTGTACCTCTTTTTTTTTTTTTGCTGTAGTCTCTCTCCTTCTACCTGCTTTATGTAGTACTTTGGTTGCTCCAAGGAAATGTGTTTTTTAACAGTCGTGTTTTGTTAAACCAAGACAAGTAGTGGTTTTTTCCTTTGGTAAAACTACTATTAATTGTTGTTGAATCTTTTGAATATTCTTCCAGTTAGATAGTGAAACCCAACCTGGTTGGCTTTAAATATATACAGAAGATGGACATGGGCTTTCCATAAAACCTTTGCAGGGACATGGATGAATTTGGAAACCATCATTCTCTGCAAACTAACACAGGAACAGAAAATGAAACACTGTATGTCCTCACTAATAAGTGGGAGTCGAATAATGAGATCACATGGACACAGGGAAGGAAACATCACATACCGGGGCCTGCTGGGGCATGGGGGACTAGGGGACGGATAGCATTAGGAGAAATACCTAATATAGATGATGGGTTGATGGGTGCAGCCTATCACCGTGGCATGTGTATACCTGTGTAACAAACCTGCATGTTCTGCACATGTATGCCAGAACTTATTTTATTTTATTTTATTTTAAACCCTCAGAAGAATAACCCTGAGTGTTTGGGCAGTGACGGGTGGGGGGGGGCATTAAAATTGCTTCATCAATTATTCCTAGAAAGGGGTATCATAGTACTTTGCTGAGCCTGGAATCTTGCCCATTTGCTTTAACCCTCAAAATTGTAAGGTCTTTTTGGTTGTCCTTTCACTTTTGGTGGTATAAAAATGCATATTTAAGGATAAGTTACAGTATTTTAGCTCATGTTATATAGTTTTTATTACCAATGTAGTGATTTATAAACTGGTTCCTACTCTTTATTACAAGAGGAAGCATTAAGTGTGAAGTGCCAATTTATGAAATAAGTGAAATCTTGCCATTTGTTAACTAGAGGGGTTGATGCTTGTGAAGCTTATCTACTAAAACCTGGCGAACATAGGCTAATGTCAACTTACAAATGCTACCAATTATGTGGACTTTTTATTTTTCACTTAAAGTTATGAATGTTAAATATGTGGTAAGAAAATAAATTCAAAAAGTATAGAAGGATAGGAAACAAAGTAAATTCAAACAGTATAGAAGGATAGGAATCAAAGATGTGAAAGTCACTTTTACACTCCATTTCCAGAGCCACCAGTCATTCTTCGGTTCTGGTTAATCTCATGGGAAGCACCCTTACTCTATAGAATGTGCTCACACATCCATTTCTTGATTAGTCAGTGACTTGTGACCCCTTGCTGTGAAAAAATTAAAAACTTAGCTCACACCATATACCACTTCCCTTCCTTCCTGATTTTTGTTGGAATTCTACTCTAACTTGAAATAATACTTTTAATTTTATTGTACTCTAACACACTGTTTCTTGATTTATTAACTTTATATAATGTCTATCAAACATTCTTCACCACTTCAACTATGTAAGTTGAAGAAAGTTCGTGTGCTGTTTTCTGTTAGTCTGTTTTCTGTTGTTTATAGCAGAATACTTAAAACTAACAGAATACCCGAGTAATTTGTAAAGAAATTAATTTATTTCTTACAGTCATGGCGGCTGAGAGTCCAAGGTTAAGGGGCTGCATGTGATGAGGGCCTTCTTGCTGGTGGGGACTCTGCAGAGTCCCGTAGGGGCACAGGGCATCACATGGTGAAGGGGCTGAGTGTGCTAGCTCAGGTCTCTCTTCCCTTCTTATAAAGCCACCAGCTCCAGTCCCATGATAACCTATTAATTCATGAAGGTATTAATCCATTTCATGAGGGCAGAGTTCTCATGACCTAATCACCTCTTCGAGGTCCTACATCTTAATACTGCCATACTGGGGAATAGATTTCAACATGGATTTTGGAGGAAACAAACATTGAGACCCTATAGTATTCACTTTTTTCCTTTTCTTTTCCTCCTTCACTCTCCTACCTCACCTCAACCTCTGTCAACAATGCCATTCTTGTTGTTATTATCATTTGCCTTCTTACATCTATACTTATCTCTATAGTTTGATCAGGGGTTGATTCTAAATAGTGTCAGTAACCAGCATTGACAGTATGTAGCAATAGATAACTAATAAACCTTTTAAGCCCTTTCTTCTAATGAGCCACAGTGACAAATCAGGGTGCTCTGTTGCCATCTTCAGGCAGCTGTTGGGTTTTGGTTTTCATCAGTAGATCTTGGTTCTCTTTTTGGGGACCCTCTGGAATAAATCTGATGAGTGTATTCTTACATTCAGTCTCTAATCAAGTTTCCCCGACCTCTTAAGCCTCCTCACTTCCAGCCTTTCCTTCTGTATTTGTCCCCTCAGTCCCATCTTTATTATTGCTCCCAGAGTTCTTCCTATATAACAACTCTGCAGCTGGCCCAGAGAACGTAGCCATAGGTCCCAAACCAGGGACAGGAGAGAAGAGTTCTCCAAAGAAGAAAGGGCAAAAATGAGAACCTGACCCAGAGAGCCACACCAATCTCAAGATCAGAAGGACACTGTTCAACCCAAGAGTGACATAAGTATATGAAATTAGTTTACCATGTGTCTAAGCTAAATGTTGAATCTTTTTATGTATGCTACAATAAGGCAAACATATAACTCTTACTGTTAACTTCCATGCTCCCTACCTTTAACTTTTCAACAAGACACACACACACACTGCTGGTGAATATCTTATAGGACAGATGGGAGACACACACACACACACACACACACACACACACACACGCTCTGCTGCTGAATTTTCTATTGGACAGAAGGGACATACAGACACACACACCCTCTGCTGATGACTTTCCGATAGGACAGATGACACACACACCCCCCCACACACCCTATGCTGGTAAATTTCCTATAGGACAGATGGGAACTACCTAATTTGATGAGAAATGCCATCCCTTGATCTGACCTCAGAATATGCTTTCAGTGTTACTTCTTTTTTTTTTTTAATTTATTTATTTTACTTTTGGTGCATACTATATGTCGCATTTCTCTCCCTGTTATCCCTCCCCACCCCCTCCAACCCCTGCAGTCTCTCCCCTACCACCCCGCAACTGCCCCTCTCCCTGAGTCCACGTGTTCTCATTGTTCAACACCCACCTATGAGTGAGAACATACAGTGTTTGGCCTTCTGTTCTTGTGTCAGCTTGCTTAGAATGATGGTTTCCAGATTTGTCCAAGTCCCTACAAAGGACACTAACTCATCGATTTTTATGGCTGCATAGTATTCCATAGTATATATATATCACATTTTCTTTGTCCAGTCTATCAATGATGGGCATTTCGGTTGGTTCCAGGTCTTTGCTGTTGTACACAGGGCTGCAGTGAACATATGTGTGCATGTGTCTTTATAGTAGAACGATTTATAGTTCTTTGGGTATGTAATGGGATTGCTGGGTCAAATGGAATTTCTATTTCTAGATTCTTGAGAAATCACCACACTGTCTTCCACAATGGTTTAACTAATTTCACTTCCACCAACTGTGTAAGAGTGTTCCTATTTCTCCACATTCTCTCCAGCGTCGGTTGTCTCCATATTTTTTAATGGTCGCCATTTTAACTGGTGTGAGATGGTATCTCAGTGTGGTTTTGATTTGCATTTCTCTAATGACCAGTGATGATGAGCATTTTTTCATATGTTTGTTGGTCTCATATATGTCTTCTTTTGAAAAGTGTCTGTTCATATCCTTTGCCCACTTTTGAATAGGGTTGTTTGTTTTTTTCTTGTATATTTGTTTTAGTTCCTTGTAGATTCTGGATATTAGCCCTTTGTCCGATAGGTAGATTGCAAAAATTTTTTCCTATTCTGTTGGTTGCCAATTTGCTCTAATGATGGTTTCTTTTGCTGTACAGAAGCTCTGGAGTTTAATTGGATCCCATTTGTCTATCTTGGCTTTTATTGCCATTGCTTTTGGTGTTTTAGTCATGAAGTCCTTGCCTATATCTATGTCCTGGATGGTTTTGCCTACATTTTCTTCTAGTGTTTTTATGGTGTTAGGTTTTATGTTTAAATCTTTGATCCATCTGGAGTTAATTTAAGTGTAAGGTGACAGGTAGGGGTCCAGTTTCTGCTTTCTGCACATTGCTAGCCAGTTTTCCCAACACCATTTATTAAACATGGAGTCCTTTCCCCATTGCTTGTTTTTGCCAGGTTTGTCAAAGATCAGATGGTTGTAGATGTGTGGTGTTTCTTCTGGGGTCTCTGTTCTGTTCTATTGGTCTATGTCTCTCTTTTGGTACCAGGACCATGCTGTTTTGATTACTGTAGCCTTGTAGTATAGTTTGAAGTCCAGTAGTGTGATGCCTCTGGCTTAGTTCTTTTTGCTTAGGATTGTCTTGGCTGTGGGGGGTCTTTTGTGATTCCATATGAAGTTTAAAGCAGTTTTTTCCAGTTCTGTGAAGAAGGTCATTGGTAGCTTGATGGGGATAGCGTTGAATGTATAGATTACTTTAGGCAGTATGGCCATTTTCACAATATTCATTCTTCCTAACCATGAGCATGGAATGTTTCTCCATCTGTTTGTGTCCTCTCTGATTTCATTGAGCAGTGGTTTGTAGTTCTCCTTGAACAGTTCCTTTACATCCTTTGTTAGTTGTATTCCTAGGTATTTTATTCTCTTTGTAGCAATTGTGAATGGGAGTTCGCTCTTGATTTGGCTCTCTGTTTGTCTGTTATTGGTATATAGGAATGCTTGTGATTTCTGCACATTGACTTTGTATCCTGAGACTTTGCTGAAGTTGCTTATCAGTTTCAGGAGATTTTGGGCTGAGACAATGGGGCCTTCTAGATATGCAATCATGTCATCTGCAAATAGAGACAGTTTGACTTCCTTCTTTCCTAATTGAATACCCTTTATTTCTTTTTCTTGCCTGATTGCTCTGGGTGGAACTTCTAATACTATGTTGAATAGGAGTGGTGAGAGAGGGCATCCTTGTCTAGTGCCTGATTTTAGAGGGAATTCTTCCAGCTTTTGCCCGTTCAGTATGATATTGGCTGTAGGTTTGTCATATATAGCTTTTATCATTGTATGATACATTCTGTCAATACCTAGCTTATTGAGAGTTTTTAGCATGAAGGGCTGTTGAATTTTACCGAAGGCCTTCTCTGCATCTATTGAGATAATCATGTGTGTTTTGTCTTTGGTTCCATTTATGTGATGGATTAAATTTATGTATTTGCGTATGTTGAACGCAAATACATCCTGCAAATACATCCTGCAAATACATCCTTCATCCCCAGGATGAAGCCTACTTGGTTGTGGTGGATAAGCTTCTTGATGTGCTGTTGCAATCTGTTTGCCAGTATTTTATTGAAGATTTTTGCATCAATGTTCATCATGGATATTGGCCTGAAGTTTTCTTTTTTAGTTGAGTCTCTGCCTGGTTTTGGTATCAGGATGATGATGATCTCATAAAATGAGTTAGGGAGGATTCCCTCCTTTTGTATTGTCTGGTACAGTTTCAGAAGGAATGGAACCAGCTCTTCTTTGTGTGTCTGGTAGAATTTGGCTGTGAACCTGTGTGGACCTGGACTTTTTTTGGTTGGTAGGCTATTGATTGCTGTCTCTACTTCAGCCCTTGTTATTAGTCTCTTCAGGGTTTCAACTTCCTACTGGTTTAGTCTTGGTAGAATACAGTGTCTAGGAATTTATCCATTTCTTCCTGGTTTACTGGTTTATGTGAGTAGAGCTGTTTGTAGTAATCTCTGATGGTAGTTTGTATTTCTGTGGGATCAGTGGTGATATCCCCTTTATTGTTTTTTAATTTAATCTATTTCATTCTTCTCCCCCCCTCTTTTTTTTTTTTTAATTAATCTGGCTAGTGGTCTATTTTGTTGATCTTTTCAAAAAACCAGCTCCTGGATTTATTGATTTTTTTGAAGGATTTTTTGTGTCTCTATCTCCTTCAGTTCTGCTTTGATCATAGTTATTTCTTGTCTTCTGCTAGCTTTTGAGTTCTTTTGATCTTGCTCCTCTAGCTCTTTCAATTTTGATGATAGGGTGTCGATTTTAGATCTTTCCTCTCTTCTCTGGTGGGCATTTATTGCTATAAATTTCCCTCTCGACACTGCTTTAAAGGTGTCCCAGAGATTCTGGTAAGTTGTGTCTTCATTCTGCTTGGTTTCGAAGAACATCTTTCTTTCTGCCTTCATGTCATTGTTTATCCAGTCAACATCCAGAAGCAAGTTGTTCAGTCTCCAAGTGGTTGTGCGGGTTTGAGTGTGTTTCTTGATCCTGAGTTCTAGTCTGATTGCCCTGTGGTCTGATAGATTGTTTGTTATGATTTCTGTTCTTTTGCATTTGCTGAGGAGTGATTTGCTTCCAATGATGTGGTCAGTTTTAGAGTAAGTGCAATGTGGTGCTGAGAAAAATGTATATTCTGTGGATTTGGGGTGGACCGTTCTGTATATGTCTATTAGATCCGCTTGGTCCAGGTCTGCATTCAAGTCCTGGATATCCTTGTTAATTTTCTGTCTCGTTGATCTGTCTAATATTGACAGTGGAGTGTTGAAGTCTCCTGCTATTATTGTGTGGGAGTCTAAATCTCATTTTAGGTTGTTAAGAACTTGCTTTATGTATCTGGGTGCTCCTGTGTTGGGGGTGTATATATTTAGGATAGTTAGCTCTTCCTGTTAGATTGATCCTTTTACCATTATGTAATGCCCTTCTTTGTCTATTTTGATCTTTCTTGGTTTGAAGTCCATTTTATCAGAGACTAGGATTGCAACTCCTGCTTTTTTTTGTTCTCCATTTGCTTGATAAATCTTCTTCCATTCCTTCGAGTCTATATGTGTCTTTGTATGTAAGATAGGTTTCCTGAATACAGCACACCCATGGGTTCTGACTTTTTATCCAGTTTGCCAGTCTGTGTCTTTTCATTGGGGCATTTAGGCCATTTACATTCAATGTTAATATTGTTATGTGTGAATTTGATCCTGCCATTTTGTTACTGGCTGGTTTTCTTTCCCATTAGTTGACTCATTTTCTTCATTGTATTTTTGGTCTTTGCCAGCTGGTTTGCTTTTTCAGTGACTGACAGTTGTTCCTTTCTGTGCTTAGTGTTTCTTTCAGAAGCTCTTGTAGGGAAAGTCTGGTGGAGACAAAATCTTTCAGCAATTCCGTGTCTGTAAAGGATTTTATTTCTCCTTCACTTACAAAGCTTAGTTTGGCTGGATATGAAATTCTGGGTTGAAAGTTCTTTTCTTTAAGGATGTTGAATATCGGCCCTCACTCTATTCTGGCTTGTAGAGTTTCTACCGAGAGATCTGCTGTGAGTCTGATTGGCTTCCCTCTGTGAGTGACCTGACCTTTCTCTCTGGCTGCTCTTAGCATTTTTCCTTCATTTTAACCCTGGTGAATCTGACGATTATGTGCCTTGGGGTTGCTCTTCTTGAGGAGTATCTTTGTGGAGTTCTCTGTATTTCTTGAATTTGAAATTTGGACTGCCTTGGTAGGCTTGGGAAGTTCTCCTGGATAATATCCTGGAGCGTGTTTTCCAGCTTGGATTCATTCTCCCCGTTATATTCGGGTACACCTATCAAGCGTAGATTAGGACTATTCACATAATCCCATATTTCTTGGAGGCTTTGTTCATTTCTTTTTACTTTTTTTTCTCTTGTCTTGCCTTCTATTTCATTGATTTGATCTTCAATTCAATCTCTGATATCCTTTCTTCTGCTTAATTGGCTATTAAAACTTGTGTTTGCTTCATGTAGTTCTCGTGCTGTGTTTTTCAACTCCATCAGGTCATTTCTGTTCTTCTCTAAGCTGGTTATTCTAGTTAGCATTTCGTCTAACCTCTTTTCAGGGTTTTTGGTTTCTTTGCATTGAGTTAGAACGTGTTCCTTTAGCTCAGAAAAGTTTGTTTTTATCCACCTTCTGAAGCCTGTTTCTGTCAATTTGTCACACTCCTCAGTCAAGTTGTGACCTGTATCGTTGAGGAGTTGTGATCACTTGAAGGAGAAGAGGTGTTCTGGTCTTTGATAGTTTCATCTTTTTTGCGCTGTTTTTTTTCCCATCTTTGTGGATTTACCTGGCTGTGGTGTCAGGAGCTGCTTGATAAGGTCACTTGTCTGCCTGTGGAGGCGCTACTGGGTTTCTAGGTACTCCTTCAGGTTACTAGGGAAGCTTCCTGTGTTTTTTGTTTATACTGGGAGATTAGGCCCACCTCTTCTGCTGACCTGTAGGCACTGCTGGGTTGTCAAGAACGCAGTCCCATCCCGTTGCTAGGTAGGCTTCCTGTGTTTTTTGTTAAACCATGTAGCCCAGTCTCCCCCCCGTCTGTTGGTGGCTTGTGCCCTTCCTCCACTGGCCTGGATCATTCAGGGTTCATTTCAGACTATGGCACTGGCTTCGCAACCCACTAGAGTCAAAACTTCAGCCCTCTGGGGTTTATGGGGGAGGGTAGGGACCCACTCAGCCGCACCCAGAGGTCTCTCCCTTTCAGCTTCCACTCTCTGAGGTCTTGGAGTAGGGACCTACCTAGCTCCTCCTGCTTACAGTTCCCTCTCCCTCTGAGTGGTGGGAGGGGGCAATAGCTCAGTCTGCAGGCTCTTATTCAACTCCTGTAATTCAACTCCTCTTATTCAAGCGTCTGTAATTCTTGGCACTTGACTGGCAAAGATCCCCTGTTTTGTGTATTGCTGAGGCTTTGCAGGGAGCACTGTATCTGGACTGGAGTGTCACAGGGGGGCCTTCGACTCACGGGTCAGATGCACTTTCTGGGTGAAACAGCACCCCTCCCCACCTTGGTCTGCCCTGAGTGGGCTTTGCTCACCATGGGACCAGACCCATTGAAATCCACCTGGAACCTCAGTTGGAGCTAGGAGATCTCTGGATTTCTGCGTCTCTCTCGCTGGGTGTTGTGTGCTGGAGTTGTATCTAATCGGCCATCTTGGATCTTCCCCCCTTTCAGTGTTACTTCTGACTACTCCTTTTTAAAAAAAATTGACAAATAATAATCGTAATAATTGTATGTATTCATGGTGTTCAGCTAGTTTTCTTTTCCTTCATTCATTCTCAAAATCTCAACTTCTGGCCACTCCAAATCACTTGGTTTTCCAAAGAGTTATGTTTTTTCCCCAATAACTTGCACATGCTCTTGCTGTGCTAAACCCTGGGCCAATAAAAGTCTTTAAAACTCTGATCAAATGTGAATCTTCTTTGAATCTTCTGGAAGCCCTCCTCCCGGGTAATTTGCTTCTTCCTTGTGCTCTGTTAGCACCATGCAATTGATGTTCCTTCTAACACTGACTATGACACATCCTAGTTAGATGTTCAAGTATCTGCCCTTCTACCAGGCCAGCACTTCTTAATCTTTTTTCAGAACTCAGTTATTTGAGAAGAATAAACCACAGGTCTTTGAGCCCCAGTGACACACACAGGGACTACAGAAGTTTGAAATATCTTTCTAGGTGTTGGAAAATTCCACTGCTTCTAAGAATTATACTGCCAGATTATGAACTATTTGAGGGCAGTGGCCATGTCATACTGAATTTAATAGGTTCCCAATAATTATTGGATGGATGAATTAGTTGCCAAATGTAGTTTCCTTGTTGATTATTTAGCAGAAATGTTAAAAGAAGTTGACTGTTCTTCCAGAAAAATGAAATATCACAGAAATATCCTCATGCTCATAAAAAACAAAAAGTATTGGTTGGAAATGTTGGATAATGAGGAGCATCCAAGAACAAGACAATTTTGAGGCAGTTTAAAGGGATCACAGAGGAAAGCCTGTGCAAATATCCTTGTAAAAGGACAATTTGGACGCGAACATGTTTGCAACACCCATCCTGCCACCTCCTATCCCCAGATCATGAGATGCTGACAAAGCCCAGCCTACAGATCGCTGATTTAACACAAAGCAAATGCCTGTGCCTGAAATGAAACAGCTGAAAAGAATTAATTTTCTCTCTGGTTTTAGAGAAAAAATAAGCCAATATATTTTTACCTGCTGAAGTACAATGACATGTACTTTCCAGGCCTCTACAGAAGTACTTTATTGAGGCTGCTGTATGATTAGTAAATGGATAAACAAAGGCACATCAAATTAAGTCTTCTGGTGAGAAAATGAGTCCTTTACCATTTGAAGCTTGTAATTAGAAACAGGTAATTAGAATATATGCAAATACATAGCATACAGTCAAACTTAATACATGGGTTAATTTCCTGCTTTGTACCTTGTACCACGTGTCTTGTTGGGGGGCCTGGTAGACCCTATGAAGTTCAGGGGTGTCTGCCAGGGAGTGGTTAGTAGGAAGCAGTGAATATGGGGATCAAAAAGAAACAGATTCCATATATTTAAGAAAAATCTTAAGCAATCCAGGATAGGAGGCATATGGGCTCCTAGGGGTCAAAAAGGCTGTGTGTTTAGCCAGTGGCCTTTGTGCCAAGCTTGTGTTGGAGTTCTTCATCCTAAACAGATTTGAGGCCCATAGTTCATCCAGAGCCTGATTATACGATGAGCACACATGGTAATTGTTACCTTGCCATTAAGTTAACCCCACCTTACCCAGAGAATAACTTCAGGTTCTTTCCACAAATGTGTTAATAATACTGATAATTACCTTTTGTGCATGATACTGCTTCCATTTGTCCAGCTATTCTTTTATGCTGTTTTTTTCATCTTTTACTATGAAATGTTTTGTGTATTTTTAAAAGAAGGATGTAATAAATTTGTGAGTTATAAAGTATAACAATAAAATGAACACCTGTGGACCTGCCACCCAGCCTAAGAAATTGCCCATTACCCGTATGTTTGAAGCCCTCATGTGGGCCTCTCTGATCTTATTACTGTGCTTTTTCCCCATCCTTTACTTTGTGTTTACCCCCTGCTTTTCCTGAAAGCCTTTGCACACTTTTATGTATCTCTAAATGATATATTGTTTAGTTTTGCTTGATTTTAAACTTTACATAAATGGTATATCATATGACTTATTCTATGAGAATTTTTGTGTGTTCTTACATAATTACCTGAAAGGATGAGTTATTTTGTCATTGTAGACATAGCTCTGTCAAATCAAACTGTTCCACTGTTGCCAGTTAGAACTGAAATGCGGTATTTTCCTCCCTCGTTTCAGAATAGGCAAAGTTCTTTATCGAGTACTTTGTTTTGTTGCTGTTACCAAAGTATGCTGTGGTTTCAGAATAAAAAATGCTTAATTGAATTAATGCTTCCTAGAACATTAAAAAGATAAAAGGTTATTTTACTGTAAAATTCCAAACCGCCTTTTGGTTTTACTGGTATTAAAAATTTGGCAAGCACATATAAACACATGTACTTCAAAGAAGCTTCAGTCTCAGAGCACCAGCAATATCACTTATTTCCATTACATGGCACATACCACTGTGAGCACTTATGACTAGGCATTTCTGCTGGACTCACATGATCATAAAATAACTGTCAAAGAGAAGGCAAGTTAGCTTTTAGGCTGGTAGTGGGAAAAGAAATACTTATATATGTTTGTCTGACGTTAATAACTTTATCTTGAAAATAGAATTAAAACTTTGTTTTACCTGAGAGTTCATTGTCATAGTTGGAAGCTCATTTCTTTAGTGCCTCAGCAATGTTTTGGAATTGTTACATCTTGACTATAGTGAAGATACCTCTTAAGAGATAAGCTGCATTTTAGTTCTTATTTAAGGATCAGATGGAAAGAAGAACATAAGTAACTTAGATGCAAGGTGAATAAGGCAGACATGATATTTAAACTTTTCAGCAATGAAGAGTTGCATTAATCTGATGAAGTAGTGCTCTGAGATTAATAGTTTCAGAATTAGTTTTGGTTTTACAATACAAAGATGTTGATTGCAAGTATCTATAATCTGCCACTTTGTTTATAACAGAACTTTCCTTCCTTTAAATCATGAACATATCTCTATACATTGTATCACTAACATACTCTGAATATTAGACATAGATTTTCATCTGTAATTTTCTTCTCCATCATGAGAAGTATAGTTCTAGCTATTACCTTACCAAGAAGTATTTTTTGGCCCACAAAGTTTTCCATCTGAAATGTAGAATATGGAAATTTATGAATGGATCTAGTGACTATGTAATTCTTATTACACTCAGGAAATTTTATAGTCAGTTTCATCTGCTCAAAGTGTAATAGAGTTTACCATGAAATAAATCTTTAAAAAGTATTTGTTGAATGAATAAAATCATGTTTCAGTAAAACTTGTTTTACTGAATGGTTTTCTGTTCACCAGAGAACTTCCAAATCCCAATCAAGTGTCCCTTTGTTTCTGGCAGTTTTTAGTACAATAAAAGGATAAAACAGAAAGATAATTAAACTGTCCTCCAGGGCTTATGTTACTCTTTGACCCACATCCTCGTTTCAGTCAGCATCCTTCATTAGTTCGTCTTGAACAAATTTGAACAAGCCTTGGAAAGAGGGAATGATTATTTTCTTGGCTTAGTGTGACCAGGATTCTATAGAACTTGATCCCCATTGCTCCAAAGACAGTTAAGTGGTGAAAGTTTTTCAGGGAAGCAGGCCAAGTCAGCGTTTCTTCATGGCCATGCATTAATGTAATGGGACATGCATTATATGAGTCTTAAGGATTCCATGTCAGGACAGTCCAGCATCTTTTTTTTTTTTTCCCCGCTAAAGATAAACTCCCTACTGGTTATAAAGACCCTGACAATCAGGGGGGGAAATCTACAGCGATAAGAGGAAGTGGTTCTATTTACAGTTCCTCATTCTTCCCATTTAAAAAAGGAATTTCCCTGTCCTCGGTAAGGAGCAACTTAAATACTGTACAGAATGTCCTAGGACATGCCATTTGACCTAAGGCTGTGGCAGCTAACTTGGCAACTACCCAACCCAAGACAGTTCTGATTTTGGAGTTCTGTTTTCCTTGCAAGCAAGTCTGGGATGTGAAGCCAAGCAGAGACGTTTTAAGTGGCTGCGGGAGCCAGTGTAGCTAGGAGTTGTTAACAACAATTGGAGGACAATATACGTATATATGTTTTTAAAGAAGAGGAAAGTGGCTGATGACTTCTTTGTGGTCAGAAAAATAATCCATTTGGATAGAGAAAACTTACTTGCAACCTTGTAAGGAAACTGTTTTGTCTGACTTAATTTAAACAGGATGATATGTGGATGATTTTGAAGGCAAAGTATCCTAGGGACAGCATCTTGAGAGCGGTAGCTTGCAGCTCTTTTAACCCATAAAGCTGGTGATTTAAATGCTACTAGAAGGCAAAACCATGCATTTGGGATTATGGGAGGCTTTATATAGCAGAGCTCCACCAAGACCAAAGTAGAACCGCTGTTGGGCATATAAATTTAATTGTTCCAAATTCTTAAATACAACTTTGTGGAAAGGCTAGCCTCTAAGTACAAATACATCCTGAAGGTCCTTATAATACATCATTTTTGAAGCACACATGTAGCTCATCCCGATCTAACCCATTCTCTGATGTTGGAACAGGATCAGTAGTGTGTACCTTTTTTCACATTGCATTTGTATGTCATGATGTGTGAAGAAGCCACTTGATGGAGAAGAATTCTGCCAAATCTCTTTGTGCATGTTTCACATATTAAACCTCCTCAGAACTTACTTTATTGTGTCATTAATGTTTTCTGATGAGAATCTTTTCATGGTCTGGGCATCTCTAGTAGTCCCACAGATCTCTGGGCTTTGGCCTTCTAAAGAACATAAGCATTTTTCAATCAGTAGTTGAGGTTATAAACAGTTACTAGTCACTACCAAAGGAAAATGGTCATTACTCAAAGTCTAGAAGCTTCTCTAGATGGAAATAAGCTTGAGCTTGACCACACTGAGACTGTTACAGCCAGTGCTATCACAGGCTCCGATATGTTACTTCAGGCCACTCATTTACCCTGCATATTGCCTGAGTTCATGGTCTCCTACATGTAATAGTTACACCTGGAAAAATTCCAGTGCTATGAGGTAGCATTTTCCCAGGTTTGCTGTATTTTAGAATAATCTTTTCATACTGTTACCATAAACTTCAATTTTTAGTATATGGAAGAATTTCAGATTAAGTACTCAAAAGCAGGAGACACATTATAGATTTCTAGATATCACTGATTGTAAATACTACTCTTTTAATTTAAAATTTTTCTATGTAACCGTATTTGAACAAACTTTGTACTACTCTTTGCTTAGTTTTAATTATAAATTAGGACTAATATTAAAACATTTTAAAAGCTTTTTTTGTGAGATAAACCTCACTCACAAATGTCTCTGCTTATTTTTTAAAACTTATGATTTTGAAATTTTTGTTTGCTTTTTTGTGATTTTGAAATTTTAAAATTTCTGATGGAAAAGCAGCATGGGGAAGTTGTCAGGTACAGTGTGTGTTTGGCTCTGTTTGTTTTGATTACTCTTTGAACACAGCAGATTTTCCTTACATGTATGTGTTCAGTGTAAATGGAAGTAGGGGCTTCTTCATGCTCCATCTAAGATGTGCTTATGTTTCAGATAATCATGAGAACAAGAAACAAATTGGAAACTTTAGGCTAGTTTCACATCATGATAATACATTCTAATGAAGGACAATTAAAAATATATGGTAAGATCCGAATATCTTAACCTCATCAGGGAAGAAATTATCTTCATAGATATTGTGGATTAACAGGGTAATTGATTTTGGAGGCATTAAAAAAATAGGAAATATATGAAAACAGGATCAAATTCGGAAGTTTCAGAGGTGGTGAAAAATAGGTTGCCGTTCATTCAGGTTCCTTTCTCAACTAGTTCCCTCTCCAAGATCAACCATTGCTGCCAGTTGCTCAGACACTCTTCCAGAGAGCCCCTGTGTACTTACAGGCATGTTTGTACATGATCCTCTTTTATTTCACAAAAATGGCAGCACCATCTTTATACGTTACTCTCTACCTTACCTTTTTTTAGCCAACTCTCTTGTAGATTAGTATTTTTACAAACTGCGGCGTGTCACCTTAATGAGTTCTAAACGAATTTAGTGAATCACAGGTAGAATTTTTAAAATGCCGTAAGTAGACTATAAAGAACCCAGTAGAAGAGATCAATACATTGCAAGTAGAAGAGCAAATATTATTTTGTGAAATTTTAGTTATCAATAGATGTGTGTACTAAATGACAATGTGTGGGGTTTTTGTTGTTGTTATTGTTGTTTGTTTTGATTTGGTTTTGGATTTTACTGTGGTTTGTGGTCAAAAGGTTTGAAAAACAGTTTAGTTGTTCCAAAGTATTCATGTAGAGCTTCCTCATTTGTTTTTAATTGTTATGTAGCATTTCATTGTATAGAGTACCATAGTTATACATATGCCCAACAGGCAATTAATTGGTTTCTAATTTCTTGCTAACTAATGCTGCTTTGATGAAGATTCTTACAAATATGGTATTTTATACATATAAGGGCATATCTGTGGAATACATATCTAGAAATAGAATTGCTAGGTCAAAGGGTGTGTAATTTTGATAAATACAGTCAATCCTCATTATTCCTGGATTCTGTATTTGTTAATTGCCTACTTGCTGACATTTGTTTGTAAACGCCAAATCAGCATTTCAGCACTCTCATAGTCACTTGTGGACATGCATGAAGTGGTAAACATTTTGAGTCACCTGATGTGCACATTCCCAGCTGAGGTGAACAAGATAATACTCTGCCTTCCTGTTTCAGCTATCATACTACCAACGTATCCATTTTGTGGTCTATTTTGTGCCATGTTTTCCACATTTTTGCACTTTTTAATGATGATTTTGCCATTTAAAATTGCACCAGACATAGTGCTGAAGTGCTGTCTGGTGTTCCAAAGTACAAGAAGATGGTGGTGTCTCGTGGGGAAAAATGTGCATTTTGGATAAGCTTCATTAGTGCTGTTAGCGGCGAATTCATGTAAAATTAATATACGATATACTCAGATAAAAGAAGAGGAAACTCACTGATCTGTATGTGAGGCTGCTCCAGAAGGTGCTAAATTAACATCTATATATGTAGTGATGGAAAAGCAGCTAAATTAATGGATTCATGGAATGATGACCAGTTACAAAAAGCATAGAGGACAGCATTGTTGTGAAACTTGAAAGCCAAAGAAATTTATAGGCTTGTTACCTAGCATCAGGAAAACGTTAAACCCTTCTTGGCTAGTGTTTTATTATAAAGAAATACTGCATATAATGAATTGTAAATGAACAAGTAAATAAATATTTTTAAAAGATTAAACTGAAACACGTATAAAATAAAGTTATTTGTTGATACATTATTAAAATGTTTTGACCAGAGATGTGCAGGAACCTAGCCTTGTGTTTTCCCTACCAGTAATGGCTCATTATTTGCTAATTCAATGTTCATCAACATTATAGAACATAATTACCATGGATTCAGGGAATGTTCTTCCGGATAGCCATACTCCCACCATTGTTAGATGAATCTGCTCTTTTCTCCGCTCCCAGCTAACACAAATGTTGTTTCAAACTTTTTGATATCTGAAACCTGATAGTCTGATAATAGTTTGAAACCTGATAATGGTATCTTGTGATTTTAATTTGCATTTATTTTAGTATAACGTATATTATCTTTTCATATATTTTAGAGCCATTTATATTCCCTTTTGTTCATATCCTTTCTGCGTTTTCTTTGGGTATTTGTCTTTTATTGATTTATATCAAATCTTTTTATATTAAGAAAATTAGTCCTTTGTTTATGTGACGAATTGCAAATATTTCCCCAAATTTGTCATTCATCTCTTGACTTCCATTTTTCTCCACATGGCAAAAACAAACACTATAAACATGCCAGGTGAGGTGGATCATACCTGTAATCCCAGCAATTTGAAAGGCCAAGGTGAGTGGACCACCTGTGGTCAAGAGTTTAAAACCAGCCTGGCTGACATGGTGAAACCCCATCTCTTCTAAAAATACATAAACTACCCAGGCACGAGAATCGAGAATCACATGAACCTAGGAAGTGGAGATTGTAGTGAGCTGAGATTATGCCACTGCATGCCAGCCTAGGTGACAGAGTGAGACTCTTTCTCAAAAAAAAAAAAAACTATAAATATTTTTAAACTAGTTAAATATATTGATCTTGGACATCTTTTATGGTCTCTGGGTTTCATTATGGTTCAAAAGCTTTTCTTAAGAGAGATTTAAAATGTTGTAAGAGTTGTGTTTGGTATTTGTAAGGAATTTAGTCTTCTTAATATGTAACAAGTATAAATCCTTATCTATACTGAGTAGCTTTCAGAGTAATAGAACAATGAAATACCACAGGCTTTGTGATTCCAGAGTCCGGCTTGAAATCCAGTCTGTGCACCTGGAAAAATGACTGAAGCCATACTCCTTGCTTTCTCTGATCCTCAGGTTCCCCATCTGTGCTTTGCTGAGTTCTGCTATGAAAGACAATGCCTGGCACATGATAGATCCTCAACGATAGCCCCTCCCTGTCTTACTTCCTTGAGGTCTTCTAGTAAGAAATAATTTTTAAAATAAACTTGCATTATGCGTGTACGACAAGTAATTTATCTTCAAAAGTGTTTTATAATTTAAATCCTAGACAGTTTCTTCAGAGATTTTCAAGCTAGCTTGAATTAACAACTCATAACTATGTACTGATTTGAGTTGTCATTATTTAAATTATGTGGCAGTACAGTGCTTTGTCTTTTACCGGTGGATGGGATAAATGTTTGTGAAAAACAGTGAAGAATGAATTTTTAGACATTGAGATATGCTTTAAAAACTCCTAAGCACTATACCTAGAAATTTTATTGAAAACCCTTCATATAGAAATAATTATTTAATGAAGTTAATCAATGTACTCTAATTTATCATCTTTTGTAAGTCTAAATTTTTGTGTTTATTTCATTTTCCAAAAGCAGACTACATTTATAGGGAGAATAATACATTTAAAAATCATTAAAATGATCTTTAAAAAATAAAGGGTAATGTCTTTACCCTTTACTCTCATGGTCATATTAGCTACATTTTTATCTATTTTTCTTGGCTAATTCCTGAGCAGTTGTCCCCTTAATATTTGGGACACAAGGAAAAGGTACAACTTTAGAAATGCCTTAACTTTGTATTTGAATACAATTTATTGTCACTACTCTAGGGAACTTCAGTAAGACTTGAGTGCTTTTGCTCTATTAGGCAAGTTAGAATATCCCAGACCTTGCTCTGGATGTCAAGATTTTTGAAGTTCAAAGCAGATGTGTGTGGAAGAAAAAACATCTGGTGAAGAGAATTTGCCTTCATTGCGTGACACTGTTTCCCTGTACTCCTCAGTGGAACGTCTGTTGAGCAGGTTGGCAGGTTTGATAATTAATTAATGATGAGGAAATGAGCCATTTATCTGAGGAACTCAGTTTTGCCCCTTACTGCCTCTTTCTTCCCCACATGTCTGGCAAAGCCTTCAGAGGGTAGGATCATGGATCACGCAGTTGAGTCTCAACTCAAACACTTGTCTCCAGGCTTAACTAGCTTAGAGATATAAACAGACGGATGGCCTGGGGGACAGGGTTTAGTGTTGAGCAATGCAGTTTTATTATCAAGGACTTTTGAAATTTTTATTGGAGTACATTACAACTTTAAAGATGGCTTAAAAAACTCAGAATTTTGAAGATATATACGTGAATGTGACAGAGCTTTGTGTGCATCCCTGGATGTTTACGGTTTTCTTTTTGTAACTTTTTATTTAGATATAATTTTACACATACAGAAAAGTTCCAAGAATAGTACAAGGGACACTCATGATTCCTTTTCTGAGATTCAGCCAGTGTTTTCATTTTCTTCTATTTGTTTTCCCATCCTTACTCCCTCTTCCCTCTACATGCACGCACGGACACGCACGCGCGCGCACACACACACACACACACACACACACACACACACAAATGCATTTTTTTCCCTAAACTATTTGAGAGTGAGGTGGAGACATGGGGCTCCTGTATTCCTAATACTTTGGTGAGTATTCCTTAAGAACAAGGCCATTCTACTAAATAATCACAGTGCACTTATCAAAAATCATGGCTTTTAATATTGATATGACACCACTGTCTAACCCACAGTCCCTTTTCCAACTTTATCAATTATCTCCATAATGTCCCTCATGACATCTCCTCTCACCACCAAGTCCAGAGTGCAATCCAGGATGATACGTTGTGTTCAGTTGTCATGTCTCCTTTAAACAGGAAGTTTCCCAACTTTGGGTTTTCTGACTTTGGCGTTTTTGAAGAGTTCAAACCAGTTATTTAGTAGAGTGTTGCTATTTCAGGTCTGTTTGATGTTTTCTCATTCAATTCTGGTTATGTGTTTTTGCCAGGAAGACCGAATACCACAGAAGTTTTGTGTCTCAAGGTATTTTATCAAAAGGCATATGGTGCTGATTTGTGCCTTCGCTAGTGGTGTTAGCTTTGTTCAATGAGTTAAGTTGGAGTCCATCAAGTGCTTCCACAGTGAACTAACAGTTTTTCCTTTTACAAGAATTTTTGGAGAGATACTTTGAAGCTATGTAAATAGCCTGTTCCTCTTCAAATTTCCACCTACTAGTTTTAGCACCCATGATTTTCTGTTAGTTTTCTATACTTATTAGTTGACATTCTGCTGAAGGATGAGCTTTGTCTTCTCCTTATTTATTTGTTTGGATCAGTATGGGTTCATTGGTTCTTTGTTGAGTGGTTATAATTCATTACGCTCATTATTTATTTTGGTAGGCACAGATTTTGCCAGTGAGAGCCTTTCAGATTGACCCCTGGGTCTTTTTGATAAGTCCCTTTATTCTTTGAGCATTTTCTTTTTTCTTTTTCTTTTCTTTTTCTTTTTTTTTTTTTTTTTTTTTTTTGAGACAGAGTCTTGCTCTTGTTGCCCAGGCTGGAGTGCAGTGGCATGATCTTGGCTCACTGCAACAACCTCCACCTCCTGGGTTCAAGCAGTTCTCCTGCCTCAGCCTCCTGAGTAGCTGGGACTACAGGCGCTTGCCACCACACCTGGCTAAATTTTTGTATTTTTAGTGGAGATGGGGTTTCACCATGTTAGCCAGGATGGTCTCGATCTCCTGCCCTCGTGATCCACCTGCCTTGGCCTCCCAAAGTGCTGGGATTATAGGTGTGAGCCACCGTGCCCAGCCTCTTTGAGCATTTTCTTTCTTTTCTGGCACAAAATGTACCAGATTCATTTTATATTTTCTCTCTGCCAGCTCTGGAATGGACATTTCTATCCAAGGAATCCTGGTTCTTTTTTGTAGAGAATGGCATTTAGAAATTAAGGGCTGGGTGCGGTGGCTCATGCCTGTAATCTCAGCACTTTGGGAGGCTGAGGCAGGTAGATCACCTGAGGTCAGGAGTTGGAGACCAGCCTGGCCAACATGGTGAAACCCTGTCTCTACTAAAAATACAAAATTAGCTGGGCATGGTGGCACATGCCTGTAATCCCAGCTACTTGGAAGGCTGAGGCAGGAGAATTGCTTGAACCCGGGAGTCAGAGGCTGCAGTGAGCTGAGATCATGCCATTGAACTTCAGCCTGGACAACAAGAGTGAAACTCCATCTCAAAAAAAAAAGGAAATTAAGATCTGGGGTGTGTGTTGTTTGTGTGTGTGTGTGTGTGTGCATGCAGTTTAAAAAAAAACCACACTATGGAATATTACGTTTACTAAATCATTGTATACAGTGTGTATGAGTGTGTGTGTGCATTTAATGTTACAGATTCAAACCGAAGAGCATTTATTTTACATGTAATAATCATAAGTTTTGACAGGAAAGAAATACATTTTTCATTTCACAGTAAATGGCATTACACAGTTTTGAGTGATAAATCATCTTGCCATTTATGAAGGAGCAAATGGAAAGTGGGGAACTGAGTATGTTAAATATAAAGCTATCTTTAACTGTTCTATTAAAAAGCAAAGATTTATTTTCCATCTGTGATCTGAATGTGCCTATTTGTGTTTTCTTTTACGGCAGTGGAATTTCTGTGGAGCCACACAACAGAGAGCATGTGTGTTGGATATATGTCAGCCCAGGATGGAAAAGCCAAGGTAAGCGGGAAAGAACTGGGTCATAACCTGAGAACCTTGTAGCCATTGCATAAACCTCTCACTAGCTAAGTTGATATGGATGAATTTTATCAGCTTTTCTTGGGCAGTAGCTCTGTGATCTTTATAAGAATCTGAATAAGAACAGTTAACAATGCTAATCGCCCCAGAGAAAACTAGTATATCTATTTTGCTTTTGGTGACAGAGCAAGGGAGCATTCGGAAAAGCCTGCCCACCTTCCCCTACAGCTCCCATCTTGTTCCTTTTTGCCCATTGCAATTAAGTGGAAAAGAGGAAACTGGGATTTGAGAAGAGAAAATGGTAGTGAAGCTGATAAGCTGACATAGGTGGATGATTCTGCAAGGAGTGTTAGAATAAAATTTTAGGAACAGCTGTGGCCGGTGATGTTTACTTGTCATTAAGATACCTCAGTTGTAAAGCTGTGAAGTTGGGCAGCCTTGTATTTAAAGGAAATGATTTATTTTGTACATTTTGACTTATAAAATAAGACTTCTGATATGAACTGTCTGATACAGATTGAATCATAAAGGATAAATACAATAAAGAACACTTTATTGCTTATTTGTTATATAATACCCATCCAAACTGTCCTCTGTATATTATCCAGCCAGCTGGTAGCTCCACAGAACTTCTGTGAGTAATGTAAAGAGCATTTAATCAGACAAGGATTGGCTTCTATTGTGAAAATATTACTGAGATCCCTTTGCTTCACCTTCACCTGGTACAATATTCGTATTGTGTTAGTAGACCTGTTTCCTAAGAGAATGCATAAAAGATTGTTTCATAATTTATGTAGAATGGAAATATGATTGCCCATTTTAAAGGTGATTTAAGGGTTTAGAACAGCACTGTCTAATAGAATTTTGTGTGATGTAAACATTTTATATCTGTATTTTTCAACAGGGAAGCTAGTAGCCACATGTGGTTATTGAGCACTTACAGGTAGCTAGTTTGATTGAGGAACTGAATTTTAAAATTTTACTTAATTTTAAGTAGCCACATGTGGCTCGTGGCTACCATATTGAACAGCACAGGTTTAATAAGTAAGTGGGAAAATGGTTATTCATATTTTCAGATTCATTTCTTCTCAGTGACAAAAGAGTTCCCAAATATAAAACAGCCTGATAAACCCCAAGAATCCTTGCATAGGAATAGCTTGCAGTCATTTCAGTTTCTCTGTCCCCTTACATACTGATTCAGAACTAAGATTGTTTTTTAACAAAAGAACGTCTGGGGTGGACTTCAGCACAGAAGCCAGTCTGGTGGGTATGATTATGTTATTAGGTCCCTTGTGTGGAAATATTTTTGTTATCCTTGTTGGTGGCCCGTGGAAGACACCTTACTATTTAATGTGAAATATAGGTAGTAAAGAGTGGAGAGTCCTGCTATAAGCCCAAAGATATTTGGCCTCCAGTTATATAGCTTGACATCTGGTAGACATGGTTTTCTTATTGTTGGTAAATTCTCCAGTTGGTAGTCAATTCGGCAAGCAGATGCAGCTGGTCCTCTTGCCTCTCTTGTAAATTATGTTTGTGACCTTCCTTGAGGAGAGTTAATCCCTTTTCCTTTCTTTCTCCTTTGAGCATGTGACTACAAATACTTTCAAGAAAAAAAAAAAAAAAGACAAAACAAAAACACTAATGATTTGGCTGCCGAATTCTATTGATCAAAAAGAAAAATTATCTCTTTTGTTATAAAGGCTAGAATTTTATTGTATTGCAAGTAAGACAAAGTTATAGGTGAGAGGCTGAGCCCAAAAGAGAAAGGGGGTTATAAAAAGTTTGTATTCTATTTAAGCTTTGGACCTATCTCTCCCTCTGATTTCCTCACTTCTGTAAAAGAATAGTTGAACCATTAGTGGCATACCTGTTCGGTGTCATGACTGGTTTTCAAAGTGTGTTCCTCCATAATGTTGAGAGCCATGGTAGCAAAATGAGTAAGAAGGTATCTTAAAGTATTTAAAATTTAAAAACTATTTTTAAAAGTTAAAAAAAAAATGTGCCCTGCTTTTCAAAAATTGTCTTCTTTCTGTGTGTTACCAAACTCAGAAACTGAAGCCACTTGGCTGTTTGAGCATATATAAGGTAGCTGTGTTTAATCCAAGATAAAGCCTTGAATTAAGGCTTAGCTCAAAAATCATACTGCTTAGAAAAGGCTGGATAATAATCAATATCTTTGTAACAAGAATGCATATATAATTTGAATAAATAGAGCTAAGTTTTTTTTACAAGTCTCTCTTTTTAAAGAATGTTCTTGCAATTATATAATTTAATTTATAAACTGCTTTGATAGCATAAGTTAAATATATCTTTTTAAGGAGCCAAAATTAGGGCATTGGTACCAATTGGATTTTAAAAACAAATTGCCCATATCCTACCCAGATAGCAGACAGTTAATGAAGAGTTTTTAATAAACACCTAGTGTGCATGGACTACTGAATAGAAACAGATGTTAAAACTGGTCTGGAACTTATTCAACTATAATACATGAAATTAGGTTTCTTTTATTATATAGAGGTCACTTTTTATAACTATAGTGAAAATACTGTTATAAAAATTTCCTTGAGGAGGAGCGGACTATTTTATAGTCTTTAAGTATCTCTCCACAGACGACTTATTAGTTATAGGGAAAAATAATAACTATATAATGGAAAAACCAGGCCTTGACCACGTGATCAAAATTAATAACACCAATGAGGGGCAGATGGACAACATGTGCCTCTGGCTATGATAACTTGAGGATACAGTATCACTTGTGTAGTATGACATCTGGAAACGTATAATCTGAACCTAACTAACTGTGAAGAAACATCAGACAAATTTAAAATGAGGAACATTTTGTGAACAAAGAAAAAAAGAACCATGTTCTTCAATAATGTCAATGTCGTAAAAGACAGAGGTTGCAGAAATGTTCCAGAGTAAACAATACTAAAGAGTTGTGACAGCTAAATGCAGTAACTGGTCCTAGACTAGATTCTGTATTGGAAAAATGCTATAAATGCGTTATTAGGCCAATTTACAAAATGGGAATATAGATGGTAAAAAGTGTCATATCATTGTTAAACTTACTGAAGTTAATTACTGTGGTGTATAATATTTTTATTTTTAGGAAATATACACTGACATATCTAGTGGTAAAGAGCCATAATATAGACAGTATTTTCTCAGTGCTTCAGAAAAATGTATTATGTGGATGGATGGATAGAGCAATAGCAAATTGCAAAGCAAATGGAGCAAAATGTTAACAGTAGGTGACCCTTGTTAAAGGATGTATAGATCTTCCCAAAACTACTCTGTAATTCTTAAATTATTTTCAAATTAAAAATTTTAAAAATGTCACTCTTGGGTATTATGGCACATTTGATTCGTTCTTTGGGCCTTGTACTTGAAATGATACAGTTCAAAAATTATCCTTGGTTTATAGCTGAGTCTGCATTGGATGAGTGATTACGTTCCCACAAAGTACTGCCTTTTTCTCATTTTGAGTTCCTGACTAGAGTGACCAAACATTCAGATAATAACACATCTCTCACAAATACTTTGCAAAAACATTTCTATAATAGTTTCTTGTTTTCCAGTGGTATCAAAGAGAGATTAAGCTTTTTCATGATCAAGGTGCTGTCCTCTTGGGATGTTTTTTGTTATATTACTCAGCTTTTCTTAAAAAAAAAATTTACTCAACAAATGTTTGTTTGTGATGTTTCTCTGCCTTGTGTGACAAACCCTGTGTCATACTCTGACACATGGTAGTGAAACAGGACAGATGTTGCCCGTATCATATTTCCTTAACCTAGGGAAAGCACAGGGCTTTTCAATAACTCAATGATAATTGAGTTATCATTGATAACTCAATGATATTTACATTTTGTTTTTAACATTTTTCTATTTTAATACTGTGAAGTCTCCAAACCTCATGAGGTCATGCCAGGATTTCTATTCTTGGCATATCTGACTAGTTCTTTGGGCCTTGCAGTTAAAATAAATAAGTACTGGGAGAGGTGCAATGCCAGGAAGTTGGAGCCTGGGTTGCCCTCCCACTCCATGCACACTGTGATCTGTGGTTTGATCACTCTGCCTCTGGATCCCAGAGGCCTCATCTGTAATGTGAGAATAAGAAATCCTTACTTTACCTTAAGCCCTTCCTGTGATAACATATGATAAGAATGAGGAAGCAAAACATTATCTGTCTGAAGACAGATGACTAGACCCCATTAAGTCCTTGATGTTGCTTCCAGTCTACAGAATTCCAATTCAGCATTCCAGATTACAGAAACAAATATGTTGTCATTCAGTTTTCAGTAGGATTTTTGCAATACCACTGTTGTAGTATCTCCTGTGTTCCAACATGTTTTATCTTCACTAAGATGGTTTTCAGGGCTTTTTAAAAACTCAACGTATGTATATTTACAAAGGATAGCAGAGATGAAATTTCGAGTGCTTTTTGCTAGGCTTACAACTTACCTCTCACACAAAGCTGTGGGAAGAAGACTTAAATATAAAACATGACGTGCACAAGAGGGAGCTATCAAAAGAAATGGAAAGAAACTTCCACTTCTAAATAGAATGAAGTTACAAGAGACTGTTGCTTCTACTCCCAACTATGGTAATGAGCTGCATAAACTATAGAATCATAAATTTTTTAAAAGTATCCAGAGAACTTACTTAGTATGTAGAGAAAAACCTAAGTAAACTATTTCCAGAAAGAGACAAGCCCTACCTAGGAGACAAAAAACCCTGATTGCTTTATTCCCTGGCAGAGCAGCAGCAGGAGTGGTCAAACTCAACATAGAGGGATATAAAGAGAAACCAGCCAAATTTTTAATGAACTCTTATGGCCATGGGTGAGCTGGTGTGACAGATTAAAATCCTGAGACTCTCCAGTCACAGAGAACTTGTACCCACCACCAATTTTTGTCTGTGAGGCCTTCACCAAGTGGCAGCATACCAAAAGCTTGAAGCAGAGCAAAGCATTGTGAGTGATTCATTAAAGTGCATAAGATTTTCACCAAATACATGGCAGTGGACAAAGAAAGGCTAGAGGCATAGTATGAGGCTGCAAGACAGCTTGGAAGCTTAGTGATCCTTTATCAAATGCAACACAGTTGCAACAGAAGGCTGGGTTCGAGCAAAACAGATATTTTAAAAAACCTCTCCTGCTCCCAACGTGTACAGGCCCTTCATCAAGGGCCAGGTAGTGTTGTACAGAAGGCTAATGCCAGGGAAGGAGAGTGAAGAAATATTCCATGGCACAGAAATCTGGGGTAGGTTACAAAGAGCAAAATGAACACTTTAGCAACATGGAAAGCTGATGGCTTGCCTGTAAACAAAGTCTCCCATGGTTAGAATGCTGGTGCCTGGACTATTAAGAATGGAGAATTCTCTAGAGTTACATCTGGGCTCAGATCCCAAACCTTGCTTAAGGGAAATTCCTGATCCAGAATACAAAATCAACATATAAAAATTAGTAGCATTTTTATACACCAATAATGAACTTCCTGGAGAAAGAAATCAAGAAGGCCATTCCATTAAAAATAGCTGAAAATAAATACCTAGTAATAAATTTAACCAAGAACATGCAAGACCTCTACCAAGGAAAACTACAAAACACTGATGAAAGAAATTAAAGAGTACACATACAAATGGAAAGACATCCCATCCTCGCAGATCAGAAGAATTCGTATCTTTAAAATAATCCCATTGCCCAAATACCAATGATATTTTCCACGGTAATAGAAAAGACAATTCTAAAATTTATATAGAAACCCAAAAGAACCCAAATAGCCAAAGTGGTCCTTGGCAAAAAAGAACAAAGCTGAATACATCACACTACCTGACTTCAGAATACCTTACAAGCCTATTAATAACCATAATATTATGGTAAAAACAGACATATAGACCAATAGAACAGAATAGAGAATCTAGAAATCCATCCCTTTATACCTAACTGATTTTGACAGAGGCTCTAAGAACATACATTGGAGAAGGGACGCCCTTTTCAATAAATGGTGCTGGGAAAATTAGATATTCATATGCAGAAAAATGAAACTGGACACCTATCTCTCTCCATGTATAAAAATCCACTGAAGATTGATTAAAATCTAAAACATAAGGCCCCAAACTATAAAACTACTAGAAGAAAACCTAGGGAAAATACTTCAGGACATTGGTTTAGGCAAAGATTTTATGGCCAAGACCTCAAAAGCACAGACAACAAAACCAAAGAGAGACAAATAGGACTATATTAAACTACAAAGCTTCTTCACAGCAAAGGAAACAATTGACAGAATGAACCACCAGTTGAATGGGAGAAAATATTTGCAAACTTTTCATCTGAAAGAGGACAATAATCAAAATATACAAGGAACTCAAACAACTCAATGTTTAGAAAAACAAAACAGTCCTATTAAAAAGTAGGCAAAAGACATGAGTAGATATCTCTCAAAAGAAGTCATACAAATGTCCAACAGACATATAACAAAATGCTCAACATCACTCATCATCAGGGAAATGCAAATTGTAACCACAGTAAGATCTTACCCCTCTTAGAATAGCAGTTATTAAAAAGACAAAATGTAACACATCCTGGTGAGGATGCAGAAAAAAGGAAACTCATGCACTGTTGGTAGAAATGTAAATTAATACAGCCACTATGGGAAACAGTATGGAGATTTCTCCAAAAACTGAAAATAGGGCTACCGTACAATCCAGTCTTTCTACTACTGAGTTTTTATCCAAAGAAAAGAACATCAGTACATCAAAAGGATGCCTGCGCTGTACTTGCATGTTTATTGCAGCATTACTCACAATAACAAAGACATGGAGTCAGCCTAAGAATATATCAACAGATGAATGGATCAAGAACATGTAGTGCATATAAACAATGGAATACTATTTGGGCATATTTAAGAATGAAATCATGTCATTTGCGGCAACATGGATGGAAGGGGAGGTCATTAATGTTAAGTGAAGTAAGGCAGGCACAGACAAACTTAGCATGTTCCCACTCACATGTGAGAGCTAAAAAATGCTGATCTCATGGAGATAGAGAGTACAATGATAAATACCAGAGACTTGGAAGGGTAAGTGAGTGGGAGGAGGGAATGAAGAGAGGTTGGTCAATGGGTACAGTCATACAGTTAGATAGAAAGTATGAGTTCTAATTTTTGATAGAGTAAGGTGACTATAGTTAACAACAATGTATTATATATTTCCAGTAGCTAGAAGATAGAACTTGAAATTTTCCCAATACATAGAAATGATAAATACTCAAGGTGCCCCAAATACCTGACTTGATCATAACACATTCCATGCATGAAACAAAATATCACGTGTATTTCATACATATGTAAAATATTATGTATCAATAAAAATAATTAGTATGTCAGGTGAAAAAATTAATAAATTAACTGATATTGGGTGCATTCACATCATTTAAAAGATAATTTCAAACCCAGGAAGGATGAAAAATAATTGAAAAAGTTCAATGAGATAAAAATTAAAAACAAAATAATTTTCAAAAATGAAACCTGGTGTGGCTATATTAGTGTCAGACAGAGGAGGTATGAGATAAAACAGGACATTTCATATTGAAAATGTGGTCAATTCAATTAAAAAGGTATAAAACTTCTAAATGTTTATGTGCCTAGTAAAAGAAGCAAATATTGAGAGTAATAAAATGAGTAAAAGACAAGTCTGCAATCATAGTTGGAAACTTTAACATCCTTATTTCTCTCAGTATGAAACAAGACATACAATAGTAAATGACTTGAATAAAAATTCATTAGGATATGAATGATAGACCCAACTTGACCAAAGTGATATTTATAGAACATTACATTCAACAAGTTATTATTTTCAAGTTCATAAGGAATATTGACCAAGAGAAACTAGCAATTGTTTTCAACTGAATGGTAATAAAAACAATATCAGAATTTATAGGATGCAATTAAAATATTAAAAGGAATAGCTTGTTCTTAAATACTTATGGTAGAAAAGAAAGTTTAAAATAAATGAGTTAAGCTATCATCTTAAGAAGCTTTAAGAAGAATAAATAGAAAATAATCAAAATTAAAATGAAAGCAATAACATAGAAAAGAAATTTTAAAATGAAGGAAAACAAAGCTAGAAGGTTATTTGACAAAAATTAATGAAACTGATAAAACTTTATAAAGAATGATTAGGAAAGAAAGGGAAAAAATACCTCACAAATTACCCATGCCAAGAACGAGAAGGAAATAGTCACGCAGGATCACAGATTCTGCAGGCATTAAATGCATAACTTATTTCAACAGAGGCACCAACTTGGATGAATTTATTGAAAAAAAACCCAACTTAACAAACACGTAAACCAGAAAATTTAAATAACCATTTACATATTTAAGAAACTGAATTTCTATAAGCAAAACATTCTCATAAAGTAAATGCCCAGATGGTTTCACTGGTATCTTATATCAGATATTTTAGGAAGAAATAACATTAATCTGCCATTTCTTTTAGAAAATCAAAGCAGAAGGATTGTTTTCCAACCCATTTTATGATACAAGGGTAACCTCAGTATTTGACAAAGATATTACAAGGAAGGAAAACCACAGACCAGTAGCCCTCATGAATATATGTGCAAAGAAGTTTAATAAGTTATTGCTCAGGGATGAACAATCTACCAGTATTATTGCATATGGACACCAAATAAGGATTTTCCAAGGAATGCACAGTTGACTTAACATTTCAAAAGTCAGTCAATGCCAACAAATGATACTGGAACATAAGGATATCCACATGTAAGAGAATGAAGTTGGACCCTTTATCCCATATATAAAAACTAAGTCAAAATGTATCAGGAACCAAAATGTTAAGAGCTAAAACTATAAATTTCTTAGAAGGACTTAGAAGTAAATCTTTCTGTCCTTGGATTATGCAATTATTTCTTAGATATGATCCCAAAAGCATAGGCAACAAAAGAAAAAATGAATAGGACATCATAAAAATTTAAAACTTTTATGCTTCAAAGGATACCATCAAGAAAGTAAAAAAACCCACAAAATAGGAAAAAATATTTTCAAATCATGAAATTGGTAAGGGACTTGTAACAGAATATATATAGAACTCTTACAACTGAGCAATAAGAAGGCATAAAATGGGCAAGAGATCGGAGTAGACATTTTTCTAAAGAAGATAGACAAATGGTAAGTACAGGAAAAGATGCTCAACATCAGTAGTCATTAGCGAAATGCAGATCACAACCACAAGTAGATACCACTTCACATCCAACAAGATGGCCATAATAAAAAAGATGAATAATAACAAGTGTTGGTGAGGATGTGGAGAAATTGGAACCCTCATATATTGTTGATAGGAATATAAAAATAGTGCTGCTACTTTGGACAGCAATTTGGCAGTTCCTCAAAAAGTTAAACATAGAGTTACCATGTGACCCAGGAATACCATTCCTAGGTATATACCCAAGAAAATGAAAAGATATGTCCACATAAAAACTTGTGCATAGATATTTATAGCAGCATTATTTATAATAACAAAAAAGAAGAAACAATCCAAATGCCCATCAACTGATGAATAGATCAACAAAATGTGAAATATTCATGCAATGGAGTATTTTCAGCGATAAAAAGGAATCAAGTGCTGATACACATCGTAGCTTGGATGAACCTGGAAAACATTATTCTAGGTAAAAGAAGCCAGACACTAAAGACCCATATTGTATTATTCTGTTTATATGAAATGTCCATAATAGGAAAATCTATAGAGGTAATGTGGATTAGTGGTAGGGGTAAGGGAATGGGGAGTGAGTGCTAATGGGCAGAGGGTTTCTTTTAGAGGTGATGAAAATGTTCTGGAATTAGAACATTGCACATTTTGCAAATATATTAAAAACTACTGAATTGAAAAGTTATTTCAATGGATGAATTTTATGATATATGAATTATATCTCAGTAAAGCTGTTAAAAATATTAATTGATACAATTTACCGTGTTACCAAAATAAAGGAGAAAAGCCATATGTTCCTCTTCATTCCATATGATCATCTCAACTTGCATTAATGATTAAAAAACCTCAAAAGATGAGATATCAAAGGAAAATTCCTTAATGTGATTAAGGGCATCATCTATCAGAAACCTAAAGCTAAAATCATACTAATCGGTGAAACACTGAACACTTTCTAACAGTGACAACAGACAAAGGCCATCCACTCATCACTTCTTTTCAGTTTTTTACTGGATGCCCTACTAGTACAGCAAAGCAAATAAAAGATAAAAATTAGAAAAGAAATAGTAAAAGCCATAGTTATTCTCAGAGGACATGAAATCAGTCTGACGAATGATGTACAAGACCTGTTCCTTGAAAACAATAAAACCTTGCTAAGAGAAATAAAAGAAAACCTAAATAGAGAAACATGCCATATTACTCATGGATTGGAAAGAACAATAATCCTAAGATAGACATTCCTTCCAAGTTTAGCTATAGATTCAAAGCAGTCTCAATCAAAATTCCAGCACGTATTTTTTTAAATAAGGAATTGACAAGTTGGTTTTATAATGTGTGTGGGAATTTAAAGGACCTAGAACTGCAAAAATCAACTTTAAAAAATACCAGAGTTAGAGAACTTACACTACCAGAGTTTAAGACTCACTGTTAAGTTACTGTAATGAAGGCAGCGTTCCTCCACAGAAGAGGCAACCCTAAAAATCAATCTGTCAGCTTTGAAATCAGCAGGAATACCATCCAACTCTTCTGCAGTTTCATGGCATTCTGAGGGAAGGGAATTACCAGATTTGTTGATGCAGCAGGGTCCAGACACTGCAGAAATTATTAAACATTGTCTTAGAATTATAGACAGAAATTTGTCTCAAGAAGAAACTGGCCGGGCATCGTGGCTCACACCTGTAATCCCAGGACTTTGGGAGGCCAAGGTGGGCGGATCATGAGGTCAGGAGATCGAGACCATCCTGGCTAACATGGTGAAACCCTCGTATCTACTAAAATTACAAAAAAAAAAAAAAAAAAAAAAATTAGCTGGGCATCATGGCACACACTTGTGGTCCCATCTACTGCAGAGGTTGAAGCAGGAGAATTGCTTGAACCCGGGAATTGGAGGTTGCAGTGAGCCAAGATCGTGCCACTGCACCCCAGCCTGGCGACAGAGCGAGATTCTGTCTAAAAAAAAAAAAATTTTATTCAATGTGGAGGGCCAGAGGAGAATAATCTCACCAGCAATGTGGATGCTGTTTGTCATCAGATGACAAAATTGTCTTTACAATAAAGATTTCCAAAATGAGAAATTGTACATTCAACAATGTTAATAAAATCTTCTTTAAAAAAAATGAAAGAGGAAATTTAGATGGACACTTGTTTCTCCTGATGTATGTATTTTGGTCACCTTCTTCACAAGTTTTTCTAATTGCTTATGTACTTTAAACTTTAATTAAGTATACATTTTTAAATGTTATCCTATTAATTTACTCTTGGCCTTCAAGAATTACCAGTGTTAAACTACTAAAAGCACACAATATCTAGTAAACTCCCATAGGTTTCTCATAATTTCACTTTTCTTTCAGTCTGTTTAGGGATATAAAGAATTTTTCAGGCGAAGTTACTGCTTTAGGGATGTGGTTTTTCTGAAATTGGATGAGGCTTAGTGAAATAATAACACCCTTATTCTTAATTCTCATTTTTTTAATTCATAAGATTATTGGAGTATAACTGGGTTAATAAGTGTATTCGCTCTTAAAGATAAAAATACCAAAATGGTCGCAAAGGAGCTCTTTCTAAAAACTGTGTGATAGAGGTCAACTACGTTGACAGCGCCACAATTTAGGTTTTTAAATCAAATCTAAGGTGCGCCTTTAGTATTTCTTTTAAGCTCACTCAGCCAAGTAATTTTCCTTTTGAAAGCAAAAGGGAGAATATTGCTTACTAGCTATGTTAAATTTCCCTTGTGTGAACCTCGATTACAGGCAATCTTCTTGTATTCCACTGAGCACTGGACAGTGTAACACCTATAGGATGGATCGACCATGACTTCTTGAAAAGAGACATCAGTCTCACAATAGTGGCCAATGGCATTTAGCCATTGAATGGATGTATTCAACCAAATGGATTTACTGGACCATATTTTAGATTTGTCAAGAACCACCTAGATACAAATTGGCCTTAGTCTTAACCAAATTTTAGCTGCTTTTGGTAATCTAGTTCTCACATTATCCAACAATTAAAGGCATCTGATCCCTGGCAGGAAGCCAACTGCCTCTGGCTGGTAGTTAAGGTGTCACCAATAAAGCTATGTACTGAGAAAACATCCCAAACAGCTAAGTTTGGCAAGGGCACTTATAAGCCACAGGAAAAGTGGCTAATCACTGATTTTACTTGTACCTTTTAAGACTGCCCAGAATTTCAAATGTAGAAACTTGTGTTTCTTTTTGAAGCTCTTAGGGCTGCCAGGATGATCCCACTGGATTTATTTAGAAAGTTATTTACATAAACAGGAGAAGACTGCAGAAGATTTAATGTATGAAAAAGTTTCCTCAGCCTCAAGTTAATGTCTTAGAGTTGTTGGTAATTTTATTTTTGCCTAATTAGTCTTAACCATTAATTTCTTCCAAATGTTTCATTCAACATTGCTCCAAAGCAATAAATAGAAAAACAAAGAGGGAATTTACTGTGTTGTAAAGAGTATAATCTTCTCAGAGGTGCGAATAATGTGTATTCAAATTATTCTCACTTTAATCATGGTGTAGGGTAAGATTTTTGCAAAGATACATGTCTATTGTCTGTTACTTGACTTGTAGACCCTCCATGTTAATTGAAATGAATAACTTTTTTGTTATAGCAACATGAAAAGTAATGAAAACATTAATTTCTCTATCTCTACATACTTAGGTAGTTATGTCACAAACGTGAACTTAGAGTATCACCTTGTTATCTTTTAGTACCCAGCATTTTAGATAAATAGGTACCTTCCCAGCCAGACTCATGCCTGCTGTTTGTTCACAGGACATATAACCATGACATGTAAATGAGACAAGTGTACTTAAAAATGATTGACTTTATTATGCATAGAAAATGAGTAGTGATTACCTATGGTGTTTTTGTTTTTTGGTTGGGAAGCAGTAGTCAAATGATAAAAGGAATTTTCTCTTGTTTTTTCAATCTCGAGACAAAAAAACCTGTAATCTTGGTCATGTCATTGTTTTTTCATGTTAACTTCCTAACTTGAGAAAAGATATTGGTTTCTATGATTGTAAATATTGAGGATCCTCCATTCACTTCATGCTGTAACAACTCTTATTACATTGTTTTATTAAATTGGTGAGTGACAGATAGGGACTCTACTATATCTGTCATAAAATATATAGTAGGTATATATTATATGTACAGGTACTAGTGACAACACAGCCCCCAACACATAGTAGACATTTGGTGGACAGCTGTTTAATGAGTGACTGCATGTTGAGCTTTAGGGTAGAACTTTGAGTCAAGATGGTTGCTTGGATACAACATTTTGTCCCCACGTCCTTCCTTCCCAGTCATCTCCAGATTTGAGATTAAAAGGCTGTATTCATCATATCAGCTTTAAAAAAAAAAGTTAAATACATACAAAATACAAATTTTATGGAAAAATCTTACACAGACTAAAACATTTAAAATTTTATGTTAAAATATGATTTTTAAGTTCTGGTTTCTCCTATAAGAGCAGACGATTTGACAACACTGGAACCCACTTCCTGTGCGGCGGTGACTGGTTGGAACCAGGGGTGGTCTCCCTGTTTGGTGAGGCTTGGGCACTTCACTTCCACAGTCTCACACCTGGCCTGCTTCACAGGCATTTGAGACTAACCTGTGTTGTAGATTTTGAACCCTAAGCCAAGTCTATCTGCTAGAATACATTTTCATTTCAGTATGATTCATTCAAATAATATAGTTTGTGTTTTTTAAAAAGTTTTCATCTTGGAGTGCTCATTCTGTTTAATCCTAAGGATTAAAATTCTTTTATGATAATTACAATGTATGACTTTTATGTTCTACAAGTAAAGCAATACTGAAAATTGGTGAAAACTTAACATTTTGGTATTAACTGAGACATTTGGCTACGGTTGAGCAATTCTCTCTGTTTACATTTCTTTCAAATACTTCTGGATGCAGTAAGTGGTAGGTACTGACAATTTGCTTTTATGCTCTTGAGCTGTCATCACTGTCCTGTACATGTTTGGACTGCCCTGTCTGCTGCCATGTTGAAGGGGTAGAATGAAACTTAACTTAGGATGAGGGTTATATTAACAATTCACTAGTAAAAGATGCCCAGAGTACTTGGAAATAGATTTTTCTTCACTTGAAATAGAAAATTAATGTTATTTTAAATGTGCTTCCTAAAACATATTAGAACCCCAATAGCTCCCTGATTTCTTTGATTGATGACTTCTGTGACTATCATGGTAAAATTTTGAACAGTTAAGAGTTAGTCAGGGTTATTACAATAGCTAATAATGACTGACTAAGAAGGAAGCCTTATTATTTGGCTTGAGATTTCAGCTATTTAAAAATCCTCAGTTTACTTAGGAGTAAAAGTTAGATAAAACATAGTGTCTCATTTTTTGAATGAATTATTTATTAAACAATATCATTGAATGCCTTCTATGTTCAGGTACTTTTCTGGGGACATCATAATGAACAAAGCAGTCATCCCTATACTTGTGGACTTACATACTGGTGGGGGAAATGAACAAGATAAGTAAGGCCTATACTATGTTTGTGATAGGTGCTAAAAGGTGATGTGAAGCTAGGGAAGGCATTAGGAGGTACAGGGGCTCCAATGGTAGGTTACCTTTTCAAAGGTGTCATTCAAGTAAAGTCTTGGAGGAGTTACGGGAGCAAGGCAAGAATATTCCAGGCATAGGGAACAGCAGGTACAAGCACTCTGAAGTAGGAGTGTTCCCAGTGTGTTGGACGGATGGTGAGAAGGCCAGTCTTAGTGGGTCAGAGTAGGCAAACGAAGCCAGATATATTACATAGTTTCTTATCCATGGTCAGTATTTGGGCTTTTGCTCTGAACTGGGAGCCATTGGGGAGTAATGAGCAGTGGAGTGATATGAACTGACTTACATCTGAAGAGGCGACTCCAGCTGCTGAACGGGAGGCAGGGTGGAAGGTTGTTGCCACAGAGGTGAGTGATAATAATGCCTTGGACTAGAGCATTAGCCACACAGGCCGTGAGAAGTAATTGGCTTTTCCGTGTATTTTAAGATAGAGCCAATGGGGTTTGCCGAGAAAAAAAAACGCAGTGATGACTCTTAAGGTTTTGGCCTAAACAGAAGAATGGAATTGCCATCTATTGGGGTGAGGAAGAAGGTGAAGTGAGGAAGAAGACTTGAGGGGAAGTAGCAGAAACTCAGTTCTGGACATGTTAATTCCAAGATGCCTGTTAGGCATCAAATGGGGAGGCCCAAAAGGTAGTTGGATATATGTGTCTGGAGTTTAGGAGAAAGGACTAAGATGGAGATACATATTAGGAAATCTCAGCATATAAACATTTTTAAAAAAACATTTGGATGAGATCACCAAGGAAGTGAACCCAGACAGGAGAAAAGATCCCTGGGGAATTTTTGTAGTTATAAGTTGGGGAAGCAGCCAGGGAGACTGAGACATTATAATCAGAGGTCAGAGGAGAGCCAGGTGAGCCTGCTGTCCTAAAAAAACAAGGGAAAAGGGTGTTTCAGGGAGAAGCAGGTGACCTACTTTATCAGCTGCTGTTGCTGGGCCTTGTGAAATCAGATCTGAGGACAGGCTATTGGATTTGGCATTGGAAGTTATTTCTTCCTTTGATAAAGAGGGGTTTTGGTGGAGAGGTCAAAGCAAAAAGCTGATTATAGGCAGCTTAAAGAGAAAATGAAAGAATTCGAGGTAACAGATGTCGAGAACTCTTTCAAAGAACTTTGCTGTAAATGGAAGTGAAGAAATGGTATGGCGACTGGAGGAGGAGGTATATCTACAGAGTTATTCTTACCTCAATTTCCAGTGCAACCAGATGCTTTACTTTATATCAAAAACACTTCACAGACATTTTTCTTCAAAATGAGTAGAAGGAAAGTGGTCTGACTGTTGAGTCCAAGGATACTCCAACATTTAGTGGTTGGGGAGATGAGGAAGAATCAGCAAAGGAAAGTGAGGTTAAGTTTTGGAGTAAAACGAAAGGAAAGTTTGATGTATTATTTGTAGTAGTTTCAGGTACAGTATTAAGGCATTCCTTAACATTTGGGATGAACTGACTTTTACAGTCACATAGGTCTTTTGAATGGAGGATGTCTGAACCTTTCTGTGCTCATGTGCCTGTCTCACTCTAAGAATAGTAGAACAAAGTAGAGCAATAAATTTGCAGTTTTTGCCCATGCTTCCCTGCTGTCCCCGCATTTTTTTTTTTCTTTTTTTTTTTTTTTTTTTTTTTTTTTTTTTTTTTTTTTTTTTTTTTTTTTTTTTTTTTTTTTTTTTTTTTTTTTTTTTTTTTTTTTTTTTTTTTTTTGAGACAGAGTCCTGCTTTGTCACCCAGGCTAAAGTGCAGTGGTGCGATCTCAGCTCACTGCAACCTCTGCCTCCTAGGTTCCAGCAATTCTCCTGCCTCAGCCTCCTTAGAAGCTGGGACTACAGGTGCATGCCACCATGCCCAGCTAATTTTTGTATTTTTTAGTAGAGATGGGGTTTCACCATATTGGTCAGGCTGGTCTCAAACTCCTGACCTCGTGATCTGCCCACCTCGGCCTCCCAAAGTGCTGGGATTACAGGCATGAGCCATTGCGCCTGGTGCCCCTCGCTTTTTTTTTTTTTTTTTTCAAAGAGAAAGCACCTCCCAGGACCCAGAAGAAGTCAGCTTGAGAAATGCTGCTATCTGGGTCTTAATCCCTTAACCGTTCTTTGGTGGTATGGGTCAGATCAGTAAGTCAGGAAGCACAAGATTTTGACAAAGAGAATTTTCTTCAAATAAGTTGTTGGTGGTTTTCCTCCAAAATTCCTCACTGAAAGATTAGCTGAGATCCTCAGGAAATTGTCCTTTACACAAATGGATAGTAGCTTCATTCTTAATGATAGTTTAAGTATTAGCCTTTCATTTCTTTTTAAATAGAAGATGCTCTTTTCAAACTATGGTAAGATTCATGTTATCTGGCAGCTTACCAACCAGAAGACCATAAATGACATTTTGGGTTTCACCTAGTACAAATTATCAGGATGTTGAGACCTCCCTTACCAGGTACCCTATGAAGAAGAAACTGTGCTGTCTTGACCAAGGAAATGGTGACCCAGAGCCTCCCCTTACAGACCCAAAGAGAAACCCTCAGTAGTAAAACTCCATAGAATGTCAGAATCAGAAATAACTCTGAATATAATTGAGTTGAAGTTTTCCACTTTTACCCACACAGACGTTGAAACCCAGAAAGCTAGTGACTTCCCGATCCAGAAACTATTCAATCTATCAACAGCAGAGTTAAGGCTTAAACCAAGTTAAGTCCCTGAATCATCCTGACATTTGTTGGTAAGATTTGTGGCAGTAGCTTTCCTAGCAAGCCGTTTCACCCTGAAAACCTGCTTTGTCAAAAGCCTTCTGCAGTTAAAGGCATGTCTCTTAACAGAGCCAGATTTAGAATCCTCTTTCATGTTAAGTCTTTGGGAGAAGTCAAGATAGTTCTAAATTTGCAGTCCAGAGGCTTTCATTCACATATCAATTTTTCCACTTCCTCTCTGACCATAAGCAAACCACATCACCATTCTAAGTCTCGTAGTTGTTTTTTTTATCTGAAAAAAATAGGTATAGTAGACATCTTTCTGTCTGACATTTTGAGATCTCATTGATGCAAAAGTGCTATGGAAACTAAAGCATTATGCAAATATAGGGATTCATTGTTAAGATTTCACAAGGAAGTAGTTTCTGCATCCTTCAAAGACATAACTGCATTCAGAGCAAGATTCTTGCATTTCATTCTTTCTGTTCCCCAGTAATAACTTGCAGAATAAGTATTTCTTAAATAATGGAGCACTTTTATCATCTGTAGCAAGAGGGAATATTCTGATAATTCTCCATGTGAGTGGTGGAGCAATAGGTATTGTAGGGCTTGCCATGTTTATGTGAGTATCTTCACAGGCTTTTAACTTAAAAATAGGAGGGAACTCTTGTCTGATGTTGCCTCTGACTGAAGTGTCGTGTCAGTAAGCCTGGTAATAGTAAGAACCAAAGTGGCCTTGAGGCTGCAACAACGTGCTATTCTCATCAGACAGCATTTAATCTTATTTTAAATGGACATGATATTTATATGTGAGAACAATAGAACATTTTGCCCTTTATATACTTTATATATCCCTGTTTCAGTGCTAACAATGAAATTTACCCTAATGTCATCTTTGTGTTTTGTCCATGTTTGCTAGTGATCTTTTGTGGCATCCTTGTTTTCAATGTGGAGAATGAGGTATGAGCGACACACAGTAAGATGAGTAACATATGGCATTCCTGTCTCATTCTGTTGATATTTCTGATTGGTTGATTGAACTTGGGAATTATATCTTCAAACTGCTCTGGCCTATTTAATACTTTTAATTTATGACAATGAGAAAATAGAAGTAAATACTTTTTTTTTGATTCATTAACAATGTATACATAAGCTAAATGAAGTCAGCATCAGAAATTATCCAAACTCTGCAAGAATGCTCTAGAGATCGTCTAACCCAGTCTTCATTTTCCATTGCCCAGTATCACACAGGCTTAGGAAGTAGGCACCCAAATCTTTTCAACTATAGTTAATGGATTTTTTTTCTATAAAATATATACATTATTCCAGAGCTATATTAAGAAAGTTCATGTGAAACTGTCAGTTAGTTGAGTACATCTGCTTTCAGGATGAAGGCTGAAGACCAAACTCTATTTTTAGAGCAGTTAACTACATTCCAGGGTTTAATGCTGCACACAAAGAATGCTTAGAATATACTTACTTACAAATTGCATCTTTTTGAAAGACAGCTCTTAAAAAGCAATGAGTAGGGAACTTCTGGGAAAAGGACGGGCAGGGAATGGCAGTACCTCTTGATTCAACTCATTAACAGAGAAAAAAATTTAAAAGCCCGCAATAGAAACAAGGCAATAAAAACCAACCAGACACACTTCCCCACCCCTTCTCTTGCCTTTCTTTCTGGACTTAGTTATTGAAAGTCTATCACATTTGTGCCACTAAAAGAAAGCTGAGGCCGGTCACGCTCAGTGGCTCATGCCTGTAATCCCAGCATTTTGGGAGGCGGGAGTGGGCGGATCATGAGGTCAGGAGATCGAGACCATCATGTCTAACACTGTGAGACCCCATCTCTACTAAAAATTCAAAAAGAACATTGGCCAGATGTGGTGGCACTCGCCTATAATCCCTGCCACTTGGGAGGCTGAGGCAGGAGAATTGCTTGAACCTGGGAGGTGGACATTGCAGTGAGCCGAGATTGCACCACTTGCACTCCAGCCTGGGCAACGGAGCTAGACTCCGTCTCAAAAAAAAAAAAAAAAAAAAGGAAGAAAGAAAGCTGAGGGTGACTATTATCATGTCAGGCAAGAATTCACGAGACAAGGATGTAAGGTAATGTTCAGCTCACAGTACAATCTCACAGTACCATATTTACATTATCCAAGTAGTGATAAATACAGAAGGGAAACAACTTGTTGTTAAATGGATTTTTATTCTATAAACTATACATAATATTCCAGATTAAAAGTTCATGTGACATTGTTAGTGCATGAAAAATTAGATGTTTTCTATGACTCAGCAATTTGAAAAATAAGAATTAATGGGAGAAGGGAAAATGATAGAAAAAAAGGATCTCTGTTTCTTCAAAAGTACATGGTAACGTAAAATTGAGCTGTACACACTTGTGTCTCAGGAGGCCAGAGTCCTGCTTTCCAGGAGGGAAAATGCCCATGCAAACAAGGTTACTCTAGTATTTTTCATGTTCCAGCTAGTGTTGGATTTGTCAGAATCTTATTAATGCAGCATAACACAAAAAATGTACAAGACTCAGTGCTGCCATTTGACTACTGTTTAGATTGCTGATGACACTAATGCTCTCTCTCTGAAGAGGACTTTTAAAATTAAGTCATGTGCAGTTTTCCTAGAAACCATGCAAGGGCAGTTTCTAAGGCAGTGTTAAAAGATCTTGAGATCCAAGATGACCGATTAGACATAACCCCAGCGCACAACACCCTGCGAGAGAGATGTGGAAATCCAGAGATCTCCTAGCTCCAACCAAGGTACAAGGTGCATTTCAACGAATCTTGTCTGATGGTGAGCAAAGCCCACTCAGGGTAAACCGAGGCGGGGAGCAGTGCTGTTTCACCCAGAAAGTGCAGCTGACTGGTGAGTCAGAGGCTCCCCTCTGGCACTCCAGTCCAGATACAGTGCTTCTTCCAAAGCCTCAGCAATACACAGAACAGGGGATCTGTGCCAGTCAAGTACCAGGAATTACAAGCGTGGAGTTGAATAAGAGCCTGTGGACTGAGCTGTTGCCCACTCCCACTGCCCAGAGGGAGAGGTAGCTGTAAGCAGGAGCAGCTGGGCAGGTCCCTATCCCATGACTGGAGAGAGAGGAAGCTGAAAGGGGGAGACAGCTGGGTGCCACTGAGTGGGTCCCTACTCTTCCCAATAAACCCCAGAGGGCTGAGGCTCTAACTGTAGTGGGTTGTGCAGCCAGTGCCACAGTCTGAGATGAACCCTGAATGATCCAGGCCAGTGGAGGAAGGGCACAAGCCACCAATAGAGGGGCGAGACTGGGCTACATGGTTTAACAAAAAACACAGGAAGCCTACCTAGCAACGGGATGGGACGGTGTTCTTGACACCCCAGCAGTGCCTACAGGTCAGTGGAAGAGGCGGGCCTAATCTCCCAGTATAAACAAAAAGACACAGGAAGCTTCCCTAGTAACCTGAAGGAGTCCCTAGAAACCCAGTAGCACCTCCACAGGCAGACAAGCGAAGCGACCTCAGCAAGCAGCTCCCTGACACCACAGCCAGGTAAATCCACAAAGATGGGAAAAAAACCAGTGCAAAAAAGATGAAACCATCAAAGACCAGAACAACTCTTCTCTTTCAAAGGATCACAACTCCTAAACAACACAGGATCACAACTTGACCAAGGAATGCGACAAATTGACAGAAACAGGCTTCAGAAGGTGGATAAAAACAAACTTTTCTGAGCTAAAGGAACACGTTCTAACTCAATGCAAAGAAACGAAAAACCTTGAAAAAAGACAAAATGCTAACTAGAATAACCAGCTTAGAGAAGAACATAAACGACTTGATGGAGTAGTTCACGAGAACTACATGAAGCAAACACAAGTTTTAATGCCGATTAAGCAGAAGAAATGATATCAGAGACTGAAGATCACG
Organism: Alouatta palliata; assembly: GCA_004027835.1. Taxonomy (NCBI): domain Eukaryota; kingdom Metazoa; phylum Chordata; class Mammalia; order Primates; family Atelidae; genus Alouatta; species Alouatta palliata. The sequence goes on along the minus strand of PVKV010002322.1, from coordinate 36,734 downwards.
TCAATGAAATAAAAAGAGAAGGCAAGACAAGAGAAAAAAGAGTAAAAAGAAATGAACAAAGCCTCCAAGAAATACGGGATTATGTGAATAGTCCTAATCTATGCTTGATTGGTGTACCTGAATATGATGGGGAGAATGAATCTAAGCTGGAAAACATGCTCCAGGATATTATCCAGGAGAACTTCCCAAGCCTAGCAAGGCAATCCAAATTTCAAATTCAAGAAATACAGAGAACTCCACAAAGATACTCCTCAAGAAGGGCAACCCCAAGGCACATAATCGTCAGATTCACCAGGGTTGAAATGAAGGAAAAATGCTAAGGGCAGCCAGAGAGAAAGGTCAGGTCACCCACAGAGGGAAGCCAATCAGACTCACTGCAGATCTCTCGGCAGAAACCCTACAAGCAAGAAGAGAGTGGGGGCCAATATTCAACATCCTTAAACAAAAGAACTTTCAACCCAGAATCTCACATCCAGCCAAACTAAGCTTCGTAAGTGAAGGAGAAATACAATCCTTTAAGGACAAGCAATTATTGAGAGATTTTGAACCACCAGACCTGCCCTGCAAGAGCTCCTGAAAGAAACACTAAGCATGGAAAGGAACGAGTACCAGTCACGGCAAAAGCAAACCAGTTGGCAAAGACCAAAAATACAATGAAGAAAATGAGTCACCTAATGGGAAAGAAAACCAGCCAGTAACAAAATGGCAGGATCAAATTCGCACATAACAATACTAACATTGAATGTAAATCGCCTAAATGCCCCAATGAAAAGACACAGACTGGCAAACTGGATAAAAAGTCAGAACCCATCGGTGTGCTGTATTCAGGAGACCCATCTCACATGCAAAGACACATATAAACTCAAAGGAATGGAAGAAGATTTACCAAGCAAATGGAGAACAAAAGAAAGCAGGAGTTGCAATCCTAGTCTCTGATAAAATGGACTTCAAACCAAGAAAGATCAAAATAGACAAAGAAGGGCATTACATAATGGTAAAAGGATCAATCCAACAGGAAGAGCTAACTATCCTAAATATATAGGCCCCCAACACAGAAGCACCCAGATACATAAAGCAAGTTCGTAATGACCTAAAATGAGATTTAGACTCCCACACAATAATAGTGGGAGATTTCAACTCTCCACTGTCAATATTAGATCAACGAGACAGAAAATTAACAAGGATATCCAGGACTTGAATGCAGACCTGGACCAAGCGGATCTAATAGACATATACAGAACGGTCCACCCCAAATCCACAGAATATGCATTTTTCTTAGCACTACATTGCACATACTCTAAAATTGACCACATCATTGGAAGCAAATCACTCCTCAGCAACTGCAAAAGAAGAGAAATTCATAACAAACAGTCTATCAGACCACAGTGCAATCAGACTAGAACTCAGGATCAAGAAACACACTCAAAGCTGCACAGCCACTTGGAGACTGAACAGCTTGCTTCTGGATGTCAACTGGATAAACAGTGATATGAAGGCAGAAATAAAGATGTTCTTCGAAACCAAGCAGAATGAAGACACAACTTACCAGAATCTCTGGGACACCTTTAAAGCAGTGTCGAGAGGGAAATTTATAGCAATAAATGCCCACCAGAGAAGAGAGGAAAGATCTAAAATTGACACCCTATCGTCAAAATTGAAAGAGCTAGAGGAGCAAGATCAAAAAAACTCAAAAGCTAGCAGAAGGCAAGAAATAACTAAGATCAGAGCAGAACTGAAGGAGACAGAAACACAAAAAAACCTTCAAAAAAATCAATAAATCCAGGAGCTGATTTTTTGAAAAGATCAACAAAATAGACGACTAGCCAGATTAATAAAAAAGAAAAGGGAGGAGAGTCATAGATTAAATAGATTTTAATTAAATAGATTAAATTAAAAAACAATAAAGGGGATATCACCACTGATCCCACAGAAATACAAACTACCATCAGAGATTACGACAAATAGCTCTACTCACATAAACCAGTAAACCAGGAAGAATGGATAAATTCCTAGACACTGTACTCTACCAAGACTAAACCAGGAGGAAGTTGAAACCCTGAATAGATCAATAACAAGGGCTGAAGTAGAGGCAGCAATCAGTAGCCTACCAACCAAAAAAAGTCCAAGTCCAGACAAGTTCACAGCCAAATTCTACCAGACGTACAAAGAGGAGCTGGTTCCCTTCCTTCTGAAACTATCTAACAATACAAAAGGAGGGAATCCTCCCTAACTCATTTTATGAGACCAACATCATCCTGATAACAAAACCAGGCAGAGACTCAACTAAAAACAAAAACTTCAGGCCAATATCCATGATGAACATTGATGCAGAAATCTTCTATAAAATACTGGCAAACAGATTGCAACAGCACATCAAGAAGCTTATCTATCATGACCAAGTAGGCTTCATCCCGGGGATGCAAGGCTGGTTCAACATAACGCAAATACATAAATTTAATCTATCACATAAATGGAACCAAAGACACAATCCACAGGATTATCTCAATAGATGCAGAGAAGGTCTTCAGTAAAATTCAACAGCCCTTCATGCTAAAAACTCTCAATAAACTAGGTATTGACGGAACGTATCATAAAATGATAAAAGCTATATATGACAAACCTACAGCCAATGTCATACTGAACGGGCAAAAACTGGAAGAATTCCCTTTGAAAGCAGGCAGTAGACAAGGATGCCCTCTCTCACCACTCCTATTCAACATAGTATTGGAAGTTCTAGCCAGAGCAATCAGGCAAGAAAAAGAAATAAAGGGTATTCAATTAGGAAAGAAGGAAGTCAAACTGTCTCTATTTGCAGATGACATGATTGTATATCTAGAAGCCCCTATCATCTCAGCCCAAAATCTTCTCAAACTGATAAGCAACTTCAGCAAAGTCTCAGGATACAAAAATCAATGTGCAGAAATCACAAGCATTCCTATATAGCAATAACAAACAGAGAGCCAAATCAAGAGTGAACTGCCATTCACAACTGCTACAAAGAGAATAAAATACCTAGGAATACAACTAACAAAGGATGTAAAGGACCTCTTCAAGGAGAACTACAAACCACTCCTCAATGAAATAAGAGAGGACACAAACAGATGGAGAAACATTCCACGCTCATGGTTAGGAAGAATCAGTATCATGAAAATGGCCATACTGCCCAAAGTAATCTACAGATTCAATGCTATCCCCATCAAGCTACCAATGACCTTCTTCACAGAACTGGAAAAAACCACTTTAAACTTCATATGGAATCACAAAAGACCCCGCATAGCCAAGACAATCCTAAGCAAAAAGAACAAAGTGGGAGGATCACACTGCCAGGCTTCAGAATATACTACAAGGCTACAGTAATCAAAACAGCATGGTCCTGGTACCAAAACAGAGACATAGACCAATAGAACAGAACAGAGACCCGAGAAGAAACACCACACATCTACAACCAACTGATCTTTGATAAACCCAGCAAAAACAAGCAATGGGGAAAGGACTCCATGTTTAATAAATGGTATTGGGAAAACTGGCTGGCAATGTGCAGAAAGCAGAAACTGGACCCCTACCTGTCACCTTACACTTAAATTAACTCCAGGCAGATCAAAGATTTAAACATAAAACCTAACACCATAAAAACACTAGAAGAAAATGTAGGCAAAACCATCCAGGACATAGACATAGGCAAGGACTTCATGACTAAAACACCAAAAGCAATGGCAATAAAAGCCAAGATAGACAAATCATATCCAGTTAAACTCCAGAGCTTCTGTACAGCAATAGAAACCATCATTAGAGCAAATTGGCAATCAACAGAATGGGAAAAAAATTTTTGCAATCTACCCATCTGACAAAGTGCTAATATCCAGAATCTACAAGTAACTAAAACAGATATATACAAGAAAAAAAAAAACAAACAACCCTATTCAAAAGTGGGCAAAGGATATGAACAGACACTTTTCAAAAGAAGACATGTATGAGACCAACAAACATGAAAAAATGCTCATCATCACTGGTCATTAGAGAAATGCAAATCAAAACCACACTGAGATACCATCTCACACCAGTTAGAATGGCGATCATTAAAAAATATGGAGACAACAGATGCTGGAGAGAATGTGGAGAAATAGGAACACTCTTACACAGTTGGTGGGAGTGAAATTAGTTAAACCATTGTGGAAGACAGTGTGGCGATTTCTCAAGAATCTAGAAATAGAAATTCCATTTGACCCAGCAATCCCATTACATACCCAAAGAACTATAAATTGTTCTACTGTAAAGACACATGCACACGTATGTTCATTGCAGCCCTGTGTACAACAGCAAAGACCTAGAACCAACCCAAATGCCCATCAATGAGAGACTGTACAAAGAAAATGTACATATACACCATGGAATACTACTTAGCCATAAAAAATGATGAGTTAGTGTCCTTTGTAGGGACTTGGATGAATCTGGAAACCATCATTCTCAGCAAAATGACACAAGAACAGAAAGCCAAACACCGTATGTTCTCACTCATAGGTGGGTGTTGAATAAGAGAACACATGGACTCAGGGAGAGGAACATCACACACTGGGGGAAATTGGTGGGGGGTAGGGGAGAGACAGTAGGGGGTGGGGAGGGAGGACATGGAGAGAAATGCCAGATATATTATGCATCTAAAGTAAAATAAATTAACAAAAAAAAGATCTTACCATTGAGTATGAGTGATAGGAAATTTCAGCTACTACTTAGATTGTGATTAGGATATTAGGTAATTAAATACTTTCTATATTTTGGTTTTCTTGTTTTAAAATCTTTGAGCTAAATGTGTAGATTGTGATTAGGATATTAGGTAATTAAATACTTTCTGTATTTTAATTTTCTTGTTTTAAAATCTTTGAGCTAAATGTGTTAATCCAGTGTGTTTGGTTTTATAAAAAAGATGTAGCCCTAATAATATTGGCTTTGGATAGTCAGTTTAATTTATAAGTTGATAGTTTTTCAAGGTGTGTTAACCTCAAGAATTGGTCTGTGCGTCTCAGGGAATTAGCAAGAAAGCAGCAAATTATACTACACAGCCAGTGAATTCCATCGGTGTGGAGCTGTTCGCATCTGAGAATCTAAAGCTCCATCCCTATTCTAACAGCACCATCAGTTGGAAGGTGGAAAATTTGGCCTTCACCTTCACCAGGGATGCAGCTACCGCTGCATGAGAAGCTGGGCTATCTCTTGAACAGAAAGAGCAGAGTGCCTTAAGATTCTGCATGTTTACATCAACATAGCCCTGGCGTGGTCTGTTTCAGTCATTTACCCACTCAGCATTTCCAGAGCATGCTTCTGTGTGAAACACATGGTCAGGTACAGGGAAATTGAGATGTATGTAACACAAGCTTCTGCCTACAACCAACTTTCAATTACAGAAACCTAAAAACTTGAAACCAAGACTGGTTGAGAAATGCTCATATGGGTGCTATAGGAGCTAGAAGAAGAGCTTCTAAGTTGAGTTGGGCCTGGTCAAGGAGGTCTTCCCTTGAGAAAGAGCCAGAAAAAGGTATTAGAGACATGGAATCACAGAGAGATGTGTGAGCAGGGCATGCAGCCAGGAGTGGAAGGAGACGACCCAAAATGGATGTCTGCTGCTTTTTCATGTATCATTTTCATGTGTTATTTCACATTAGTTCCAAATTTGAAAAGTACACTGCTATTTAAATATTGTAAAGGTACCTTATGAAGTTATTCTGCTTGTAGGATACTCCAGAGTCCACACAATCCTTAGACACTTGCTCAGTGTCAAACATTTCATTGTATCTTTTATGCTGACATCCAGGTTTGCTGTAGAAAGTGGTCTGTCTTAGGCTAAAGAGAAATTTAAACTCACTTCTCTAAAAAAGAACTTTGGAGATAAGCTCATGTAAAACATTTTCTTAAACAGCTCCCACTGTTTATATGATTTGACACCCCACTGAGATCTCCACAGGAAGCCTCAAACACATCTTGGCTTACACTTTTTCAGACCAAGGTTACTTGTCCTATGATGAGACTCACCATGTTTCAGTACTTAGGGAAAGCTCGTTTCGAGAAACAAGTAGAGAAGATTGCCTGAAGTTTATGCAGCCCCTCTTCTTAGAAATGCCAGACGTTTATCTATCCTTGGATTAAGCCAGTTCACAAAAAAGAGGAATTCTTAACTGACATCATCGTGACCCCTCGTGAAACAGAGTGAAATGCTTACCGTTTTCTACCAGGGCCTCCAGCCCCAGCCTCTTTTGGGTGATGTAACACTCAGCCCTACAAAATTCCCTGTTGTACAGCTAATGTCTTCACTCAGTCACTAAACACAGTGCCCCCTTTACAAAGACCTATAGGAGAAATGGCTCCTTGGTCTCAGTGCCAGGAACAATTGTTCTCATCGGAGCAATGGGTTTGCTGTGACGATGCTACGTGAATCACCTGCCTGATCTGTGCTGCTAGGAAAGTGAGAGACAGGGCGGCAGTCTTGCCTCCAGCACAGGTACCAAACTCCTCAGCTTAGATTTGTGTTAACCCCACTTCCGTCTTTATCTGGTAAGCTCTCATTTCTCGTCTCATTTCCTCTCCTCCTTTAGGCTATTGAATTATCTGAATTTTTGTAAGCTAAGCTACTTAAACTCTTTAAGGAATAAATTTAGGGTATGAACATGTATTAAGTATCCTTAGTTACTCTGTTTAGAGGATAAAACATGTATAAATTATTAGTCTTCAGATAGCTGCTACTCTTGTGGATATGACTAAACTATACATTCTGTGTGGTCAGGGGTCTTGGCTAACTTGGTCACTTCTGTATCTCAGGTTGCTAGTGCTGTGCTTGGCATGTAGCAGATGCTCAGTAAATATTTCCTGAGCGATTTGAACAAAAGATCTTTCAGTAACTGAAGTTTACCAGTGGTGCAGTCTGTGGATGCTCAGAAGCAAAGTGAAGGCCTAATGCTCTGGTGTTTTCTCCACCTTTTTTGGACATGGGTGGGGGTGTAGCAAGGGACACCACTCACCCCTCTGATGCTCTCCTGTCTCTCTCTCTCTGCAGACTCACATTTCAAGACTCCCACCTGGTGCGGTGGCAGGACAGTCCGTGGCAATCGAAGGTGGAGTGTGCCGCCTGGAGAGCCCAGTGAACTGACCCTTCAGGCTGAGCGTGAAGTGTCTGAGAGGCATTTCAGAATCTGAGCTTTTTGGGGTTTTTAATTGAAGTTGGCTGTTTTATCTTCCTTGTTTTATAATTCCTATTGCAACCTCGTGCACTGCTCGAGACACAAGTGCTGCTGTAGTTAGCGCTTAGTGACATGCGGGCCTTTGGCGGGTGAGCGGGACTCGTGTGTGTGTGTGTGTGTGTGTGTGTGCACTCATGCGTGCAGTATGTGTGTTCGCTTCTCCCTGGATGAAATAGAAACTCCTCGTTATGTAACCAGGAATGGTTAAATCATCTTTACATAATGTATGCTTTAACTGTTTACAAGTAAAACCTAAAGTTGCAGGAAACGTTTTTTATTTCGTAAAGAGGTACCAACTGTCACTGATATAATGTGTCAGAACTGAAGAGTAAATCTACTAGTTTCAATGACCTGACAGTGGTAGTGCTTCATTTAATAACAGTAATAAGTAATAAAGTGTTTTTGTTTGTTAACCAGTTTAAGTGGATCCTGTGGTAACTTAAACTGTTGTTCTCATCCCTTATATGGGGCATTTTTCTTTAACAAAGAATGGTTTCAGTGAAACAATCTAGCAGAGAATTAATGTCAGAACCTTTTAAAATAATAGTCTGATTGATACAGTTTGTACTTCTTTCATCAAGCTTTTCTAAGCTTAAATATTGCATAACTTCGAGCTGTATGGGCTATGTTATGAAAGAATATGTAAAGAGAACATACAGTAATGCACAGTCCTTAATTTGTGTATAATGGAATGTTATTTACAATATAACACTGTAAATAAGAAAGCAAAGTTTATGGGAAAATTCAATATTATCTTTGTTTTTGTTTAAATATATTTTTAAGATAAAGGCACAAAAATAAAAGAAGCATATTACTGGGTATAGTATGTGACTCCTCTTCTCCGACTAATAAATTATCTTTTGAATCCCTGATTGGAGAGCTGTCATTCATTTTGTTTGTAAAATGTTCTTCCAGAAATCACACCAGTATCCATCTTGCTGTCATTCCGATTTTTCAAAGGCCAGTCTTATGCAGTAAAGATGACACTGGCGAGATGAAAACGGACCTTAGTCCATGATTGAATGGTCACTATGGAAGTCCCTAAAATTTCTGTTGCAATTGGATAAAAATAACAGAGAGTGAGAATAAGAACACTTTGCTTTGAAAAACTGTAGTGGCAGCTAAAAGCTCGATAGTTTCAGTTGATAAATTACTTCTAAATGTTATATTCAGGGATTCTGGAGCCACTTAAGAAAACCAAGACTTTCCTTTTGATTTTTTTGTATGTAAGAGTGGTTATCAAGAAGATACTAAAGATAGACTGGCTCAGGGGGAGGAAGTTCGTGCACCATGTAATCAGTCATGGCTCTGGGCAGTGACTGATAAAGCCAGATAAAATTATACACTTGACATCAACGTATCTCCAAATTATAAAGGAAAGACAACCAAACTGGAGTGGGTGTAAATATGAATAATTTGAGAGTTACTGATTTGTATTCCTGGTTTAGGCAATTACATTTGTCTTGCTGTGCTCTCAGAGACAGGTTGGTGCCGTGGTATCTGTTTCTCATTCTTAATGAGGCTGAGAGCTTAGTGAGAGATGGGCTGGCTGGTGGGGAGCCTTTGGCTTCAAAAGCTTTCAAAGACCTCTTACCTGTTGGCAGAGATTTTTCAGGAACTGGATTGGATCACATAAAACTATCAGGACACTTCGGAGTCTGAAAATCTTCTGACCAATTTCACCAGGAATGCCACTTCTTTCGTCTCTTTTTGCCTTTTTTCCATTTGTATTTAAAAGTTTGAGCTTGTTAAAGACCCTTTTCATTGAGTTTTAAAACTGGCCAGTATAAAACAGCACAGTCCCTTCAAGAACAGTTTGTCAAGACTTTACTGTTCAATTTTCTAAATATTTTGTCTTAATTTAAGGAATATTGTGAAGCCAAGAGGGGGAACATAGTGATATTCAGAATCATGGAGGCAAAACCTTGTAAGATCAGATATTAAAGATCACCTACTGGAACCAGAGGATACTGAGAGATGTAAAATCAACTTCATTTCACACGAAAGTAGAAAAGGTAGAAACAGATAAGGAAATAACCTCATTCTCTAGTCTGGCTTATATCACCAAGATTCTGAAGCTGTATTTTAAGGTGCCTACTTTTTAACATGGATGCTTTTAACTGTGTGCCTATATTTGATTTCTTTGTAAGGCCTGAGTGTGGGATAGCTGGTTCTCTTGAGTAGAATTAAGCCTGGTCTGGATTCCTCAAAGTGGTCACTGTGACCTAGCTCTGGATTTGGAAACAGGGGCATCTTCAGGGCTTGGTGAGGAGATAAGAGCGTGCTTTTGCTTAAGGCACCTGGAGCACCTGTGCTGATGGGGCTGTCTTGTCAGCCCTGCCATTTTTCTCTCTGCCTTCAGTATGTCTGCCTATGGCAGGCCCTGTCTTACCTTCTAATTGACACTTGTAAATGTGAACTTGATGTGGAAAAAAGAAAACACTTATACTCTGCTGATGGGAATGTAAATTATGCCAGCCACTGTGGAAAGCAGTCTAGAGATTTCTCAAAGAACTTAAAATGGAACGACCATTCAACCCAACAATCCCATTACTAGGTATATACCTAAAGAAATAGAAGTCATTCTGCTGTAAAGACGCATGCACGCATATGTTCATTGCAGCACTATTTACAATAGTTTTGACACTGGATGGATGGAGGAAAGGAGGAGGTGGGGGATGAAGAGGAGGAGATTGGGAAGTTAGCATCTTGCGTGAATCTTGAGATTGTATTAATAATTGCAGGATCTTTTGTTTTTTGACTTGGCCATTTTTATTACAAAGGCAGTCTGCGCTTGTTAGGAAAAAAATTAGAAAACAGGTAAGAAAATTTAAAAATTTTAAATTTTAAATAAAGATTTAGCTCACAATCCTACTTCCCTAGAGGCAACCCTTAATAAACACCCTATAGACTCTTTTTATGCATGAATTTTCTGTTTTTAACACACCAAAAATGGGGCTATATTGAACTCCCAAAATGGGGTTATATACCCTGCAGTTTTCATTTAATAATATCATGAAAAGATGACCGGACCTACAGGTTTACACGATCCCTCATTTACTGCTTTCCCATGCAGTGCTGGCTCAGCCTAATGATGCTCAGTACATATATTTGTGTCCTTAAACTTTTGGGGAAATCTATGGCAATGCTGAGCAGAATAGCCAATATCCATATTTTCAGGCTACCGGTATGTACAACAAGCCCTGTGGGAAGGTCTCAGCCAATGAAAGCCAGCCCGGCATGCCCGTGGACCTCACTGTCTCCGTATCCCCCCACACAACTTCTACAGCCTCTTCCGGAACAACGGAAAGCTGTTCTGTCTCTCGGGGGAGCAGGCCGCAAATGCCAGGGAATCAGCACTCCCTAGAAGTTGGCGTATAAATTGGCTAGCTCCTTTTCTCCTTGGGTGCAATAATACTGAATATGTGTTTTGCAATTTTTGAGAGGGTTCTCACTGGAATTAAGCCTCAGTTTCCCCCTCTGGTAGTTGACTTATCAGTATACCTGTGTTGGCTTTCCTCCCTTTTCTGGTTCCTTCTCAACTCTCCTGTGTTTACTGAAATCATCTCCTAAATGAACTTCTTGGAGTCAACTCCTTGTCTCAGGGTTGCTTTTGGAAGACTTCAAACCGAAACACATTCCACTCCTATTCTTGGCCACGAGGCCTTGGTGAGTTTTTAGGCCCTCCACAGAGTGGACTCACCCATCTGTTTATGCCCCTCCCTGTGGCTCTCTCCCTGACATCCGTTCCCACTCAACCATTTTCATCCATAACACCGGGGAACATTCTCCCAGTGACAAGGCTGGATGTGCCACAAAAGTTTGGGAAGAGTTTGCCACTAAGTCATTGTTAACAGGCACCACACTTCTGGAGACAGACACACACTTTAAGGATAGGGTGAAGTAAACAGAAGCTGAAGAGCGACACTTCAGCAAGGATTGGTGGCTGTCTTCAAGGAAATGACCTGGAATTGTGTTAATGGTAGTTGGAAGAAGCTTTAGCTAAAGGTGTTTCATGACTTTAAGAGATTCAAGGGGACCAGAACAGTGTCCTGCGTCATTAACACATCTTCACGACGTGCAGCCTCACACAACACCCATTTCCAAAAGGCCATCTCTTAAGTCTGCATGTCAACAACATAATTTCATGGTAAATTTTTTTAAATGTCTTCCAACTTTTCTCTTAAAACTAAAGGTTTAAGTAAGGCACATCAGCTTTGTTCCGACATAAATCCTATAAATGCTCAACACTGGGAATCCCCTCTGGCTGCAAAGCCCTGTCTTCCTGTTCACCTTAAGGTGGCAGTGGCTGATGGAGAACTTTCAGAGGGAACAGAGGTGGAAGCCACAGCCCCTCCCAGGAAGGCTGGCCCAAGACGAGGCTGAGCCCTGCAGCAATGAATCCCTGTGTGTATGATTAATGTGTGTGATTGATTTGTTTTCCTCTAGTTACATTCTAAACCTTTTCCAGAAGCTGATTAACCAGGGGAAGGAGGTGTAAGTAGGTAAATGTCGTGGGCGATAGTGGGAGTGAATGGGAAGTTGGAAATATAAAGTTAATAATATCACATTAATATTTGTTCTGGGGCCTTAAGAATTCTTGAGGAGTATACCACCTTTCCCCAGCACTTAATTTGGGTTCAAGTCCACAAGGTATTAGCCAGATGTCTATGATCAGAGACCCACAGGCTGACCAAATTGACCAGGCGATCTTCCCCCCGACCCACCCCATGCTGCTGTCTCTAAAGTGTTTGGCCACAGGAAGGATTAAATCTAAAACCGGCAAGGGCTTCCCTCAGAGGCGGCACACTGAGCTTCAGAAGACCATCAGCCAAGCCCAAGATGGTTCATTATGACCAGTCGTGGAAAACTGGGAGGGAAAGTGAGTTCAGTGGTTTCTCCTTTACATGGTGCAGTTGCTGAAGCCCTGAAACCACAGTGGCAATGCCAGAAAAACGTTGAGGGTGAGAGTTTCTTTGCCTTCAATTGCCATGGGAATTTCTTTGATTGTCAATGGAGTGTCAGAAGCTTGAAAGAAAAAACCTCAAAACAACTCCTTTAACCTCCACTGTTGCTAGTATGATGATGAAGCAAAGAGTTACTCCTAAAATGATCTTTCCTGGCCCTGGAAAATCCAGTAATGCTTAAGAGGTAGAAGACATCTTCTAATAAGAACAGCATGTGCTCTTTTCCATGTACAAGTAGTAAGATTTAAGCTTTCCACCCAGGTTCTTTCCCCTAACCTGTTAACTGGCAGTCTTTCCCACCTGGTAAATGGTAGTTCCATCCTTCTGGGCACTCAGGCCAAAACTCTTGGGGTCATCTGCCTCATGTTCTGTGGCTGATAACAAATCACCGCAAGCCTCAGTGGCTTAAACAACTGTAAACTGAGCCACAATTTGCCCACAATTCCGTAAATTGAGCTTGACATCACTGAGATTTCTGCTGCTCTTGCTGGTAGTCACTGGTGTGCCGCATTTTGCAGGAAGGTGCACTAGGGGATAGGCCAAGGTGGTGTGCTGGATGGCTGAGTGTCCTTACTCCGTGCAGGCTCAGAGCTTCTCTACAGCATCTTTCTACACCACATCCTCAAAAGTCACGGCAGCCAAAGCTTCCCAGGAGCACAAAAGCAGAAACTGCCAAGCCTTCTACAGGTTTAAGTCCATAATGGCCCAGCATCACTTTTGCCACATTTATTACTTAAATTAAGTCACGTGGTTCAGCCCAGATTCAAGAGGAAGGGACAGCCTAAGAGCAGTTGTAGCAGAGGCTAGATTCACTGGGGGCCACCAGCCTGACATCCTTGAATTTTTACTTTCTTTCTGATTCCACAACCAATCAATTCACTAATTCTGTTGGCTTTCCTTTGAAGTGTATGCTGAATCTAACCGTTCCTTATCACCTCCGCTGCTACAATCAGACTGTCTTTTATATGAGTTCCTACAATAGGCTGTGCACTCGTGTCCCTGCTTGCACTCTTGTCCTGACAGTCACCTGTCAGGCAGCCAAAAGGGGTAAGATCATGGCACCTGTCTGCTTAAAGCCTTCCAGTAGTACACCTCGCCCCAGAGTTCCTACGAGACCCTGGGATCTCTTCCTTCTTGTTCTCTGACCCCCTATTTCTCTGGCCTCCTTGCTGTTCTTGAAGCAGCCCAGACACCGTCCCATCTCAGAAGCATTGCAGATGCTTGAACTCCCCACGCCCCCTTGGAAAGCACTTTCCAGATGGCGTCACATGACTTTTTCTTCCCTCAACTCCTTCAACTCTGCTAGAATGTAGAATGTTACCTTCTTGGCAAGGTTGTCCCTGAGCCCCCTCCTAACCACACCCCCTCCAGCACTTTGCATTCCTTTTCTGCTTTATTTTTCTGTCACTTTTTACTTTCTACAAATATATGGACACTCAATTTTCAACAAATATGCATAGCAAAGCAGTAGGGAGAAGTGTATTTTTAAATGTTCCTGGAGCAAGTAGACAAAAGAAAAATGTGAACCATATCTCATGTCATACACAGAAATAAATTACAGGTAAACTGTAAATCTAAGTCTAAAAAACAAAACACATTTATTCATTTGTTTTTGAGACAAGGGCTCCCTCTGTTTCCCAGGCTGGAGCACATTGGCACAATCATGGCTTACCATAGCCCCAACTTCCCAGGCTCAAGCAATCCTCCCACATCAGCCTCCCAACTAGCTGGGATTATAGGTGTACACCACCACACCCAGATAATTTTTTATTTTTTGTAGAGACAGGGTCTTGCCATGTTGCCCAAGATGGTCTTTTGAATTCCTAAGCTCAAGCCATCCTTCCGCCTTGGCCTCCCAAAGTGCTAGGATTATAGGTGTGAGCCACTGTGCCTGGCCAAAACAAACTTTTAGAAGATAGTTTGAAGGTGTTCTACTTCTGGGATGACAGCATGAGAAGCTCCACAGACTCCCACTCCCCAGGGAAACAAGCAAAGATAGTGAAAAAGACAGAAAAAACAACCACTTAAAGTCTTTGGAAAATGTTCTAAGAGGATATAACAAATCGGGTTTTATGTATATTCAAGAAATGTGCATTCAAGAAAAATTTACTGATACTGGCTAAAAACAGCCACTTTGTGGCATTTGGGCCATGACCCACTCCCCACCCCCCAAATTCCAGCACATATTTATAGAAGGTTCACTCTGGTTGAGTGTGGCCAAGAAGACTGGGACCGCCTCTCCTTTCAGCTCCCAACCACATCCTACCGTATCTCACCAGGAGCAGGCTGCTGGCGTTTCTCATCCCCTCCAACTCCAAGTTGAAGAGGCTGGATCCTGGTGCGTGCATCTGAGACGCTGGAGGCTACTTTCTTCTAGCCATCACTTATCCATAGATAGAGACTCTATGCCAGGCAATAAGTTTCTTTTCCCGAGAAAACTGGGGTCCCAATTACCCTTGCCCCTCAAATCATGAATAGGTCAGAGGTTTCCTTCTGGGATGGGCAAACAAAGAAGATAAGAGGCTACCGCCCTGCCGAGCACCTAGAATAATGGCTTCGAGAGTTTGCTGAGGGTGAGAGAGGCAGTCTATAAGAAAAGAGCACTGATGCTCTCTCCAAAGAAACTGAATTTATCTAAAACAGAGTGTGGAGAAGTGCAAGCATAAGGGTGCTCCTGGTGTTAAGAACAACAAGCTAAACAATACGCTAGCTAGTTCATCAGAAGGAAGCAAAAAAGAGGAATTTAAGAAGAGCCCTTTGGCATCAGAACAAACGTTAAAACTATCCTTAAAAACTACCCCAACCTGGACCGGGAAAGTTGGCTCACACCTGTTAATCCCGCCACTTTGGGAGGCCGAATCGGGTGGATCACAAGGTCAGGAGTTCAAGAGCCTGGCCAAGATGGTGAAACCGGTCTCTTACTAAACATAAAAAAAATAGCTGGGCGTGGTGGTGGGCACCTGTAATTCCAGGTACTCGCGAGGCTGAGGCAGAGAATTGCTTGAACCCGGAGGCAAAGGATGGAGTGAGTGGAGATCGCACCACTGCACCAGCCTGGGTGACAGAGTGAGACTCCATAAAAAAAACAAAAACAAGCAAACAAAAAACTACCCCGCCCAATCTAATTGGATTATACTGCTGAGCAACTTATGTCACAGGTCATTTTCCAAAACAGTAGAACAATTATCGATAATTAGTGGAGCCGAATTGCTGGATATAATATCAAAAGAACAGACAGTTTAATAAAGAGATCAGGGGAAAGAGACAATCAAAGAAAACTGCTAAAATTACTTTAATTCCAGGGTGACTAGGTGGATGCCCAAGGCTGCATGCTATGAAAAGTGACAGCCAAGGCTTTACACTAGGAGAGAAACAGACTTTATCTAAATAGCCTGGTCAAGTCGCAACACAAATGAACAAGGAAACAGCAACAAAAACAAGACCCAGAAAGGGAAGAGAGGAAGGAGTAACCAGAGTTGCTACAAAATATTACCTAAAATGTCCACTTTTAAAAAAATTGTAAGACAGCAAAAGAAACAGGAACAGTGACTCGTTCTCTCTCTCTCTCTCACACACACAGACACACACACACACACATATGCACACACACAAAGTGGTCATCAGAAACTGCCTCAGAGAGGGACCAAATATCAGATTTAATGAAGACTTTAAAGTAGCCATTATAAATATGCTCAAGGGACCGGGTGCGGTGGCTCACGCCTGTAATCCCAGCACTTTGGGAGGCCGAGGCGGGTGGATCACGAGGTCAAGAGATCGAGACCATCCTGGTCAACGTGGTGAAACCCCGTCTCTACTAAAAAAAATACAAAAATTAGCTGGGCATAGTGGCACGTGCCTGTAGTCCCAGCTACTCGGGAGGCTGAGGCAGGAGAATTGCTCGAACCCAGGAGGCGGAGGTTGCGGTGAGCCGAGATCGCGCCATTGCACTCCAGCCTGGGTAACAAGAGCGAAACTCCGTCTCAAAAATAAATAAATAAATAAATAAATATGCTCAAGGAATTTTTTTAAATGCTTAAAGAAGTACAGTATGAAGACAATATCTCATCAAACACAGAATATCAATAAAGAGATAGACATAAAATACAACTGAATGGAAATTCTTGGGCCAAAAAGTACAACTGAACTAGAAAAATTTATTAAAGGGGCTCCATAGGAGATTTTTTAGTGCAGAATAAAGAATAAGCAAATTTGATAGATTGATAGAGATTATACAATCTGGAGAACAATGAGAAAATAGAATGAAGGAAAGAGAGCCTTGAGGAACTGTGGAACACACTGTAAATAAACGGTCACATGCATAATGGAGATGCTGAAGAAGAAAGAAAGAGAAAAGAGAAGAAAAAGTATTTGAAAAAATAGCAGCTGATAACTTCCCAAATTTGCTGGAAAACACACTCAGGAAAGTCAATAAACTCCAAGTGGGAAATGTAAAGAGATCCATTATTGTCTGTCTGACACATCATAGAAAAAATGCTGAAATTCAAAGACAAGCAGAAAATTTTGAAATCAGCAAGAGAAAAATGTCATGTATAAGGGAACCCTAAAATGAACAACTTTTTATAAGAAATCATGGCAGTCAGAAGGCAGTGGACTAACATATTCAAAATGCTGAAATAAAAAACAATAATCAACCAAGAATCTTATATTTTAAAACTCTGTCTTTCAAAAATGAAGAAAAAAATCAAGACATTTCCAGAAAAAAAAAATAAAAGAATTTACCGCTATCAGACCCGCCTTATCATAAACACTAAAGGAAATTTTTAGACTGAAGCGAGTAAACCCAGATGGAAATGGAGTCCATAGTGAAAAAACAAAGAGGACTGATAATTACAATTATGAAAGATAGTATATATAAATTTTTCTTTGTTCTCTTAATTGATTTTATAAAACAAGTATATAAAACACTACATATGTTATTGTATTGTTGGGGCTATCATAGAGGGAAATGCAATATACTTGACAACAACCACATAAAGGAGATGAGTGGAAGCAGCCTTGTACCGGAGTGAGGAAATGATGCTAGATGATAACGTGAACACATGGGAACAAATAAAGGTAACTAGAAATGATAAATAAGAAAGTACCTATAGCCGGGCGCGGTGGCTCACGCCTGTAATCCCAGCACTTTGGGAGGCCGAGGCGGGTGGATCACGAGGTCAAGAGATCGAGACCATCCTGGTCAACATGGTGAAACCCCGTCTCTACTAAAAATACAAAAAAAAATTAGCTGGGCGTGGTGGCGCGCGCCTGTAGTCCCAGCTACTCGGGAGGCTGAGGCCGGAGAATTGCTTGAACCCGGGCGGCGGAGGCTGCAGTGAGCCGAGGTCGCGCCACTGCACTCCAGCCTGGTGCCTGGTGACGGAGTGAGACTCTGTCTCAAAAAAAAAAAAAAAAAGAAAGTACCTATAACAAATGCTACATATATACTTACTGTTCTTTGTTATCTCACTTTCTCTAATAGACAAAAATTACATTAAGTAATAATTATAACGATGTAATATTAGGTTTGTGGCATCTGTAGCTGTAATATGTATGACAATGAAAGCATGGAAAGGGAGAATGGTTAATAGAGCTATGTAGGAGTAGCATTTCTGTTTCTTGATGGAATTAAGTTAGTATGAATCTGAAGTAAATTCTGATGAATTTAATGTATATGGTAAGCCCTAGAGCAACCACTGAGAAAAAACAAACTAAATAAGCTATAAAAAAAAACCATTAAAGGAATTAGAAGTTTACACTAGAGATACTGACAATGCAAAATAAAGCAGTAAAGTAGGAATAGAGGAACAAAATAGACATGAGACATATAGAAAATAATTAAATGGCAATATAAATCTAACTATATCAATAATATTAGATTTTATTAGGGTTTTCCAGAAAAAGGAACCATTAGCATATATATACATACATATAAAATTATACGTGTGTATACATATATATAACATTATATGGTTTCATAAAATAAGTTATATACATATATATATATATATATATATATATATACACACACACACACACACACATATAAAATAAGGATTTGGCTCAAGTCAATATAAAGGCTAGCAAGTAAAAATCTGTAGTGTGAGCCAGTAACCTTGAGACTCAGGAGACCCCATGATACAATTCTAGTCTGAAGAGCAGCAGACAGAGACCCAGGAAAGCCAATAGTGCTGACAACGTGTGAAGGCAATCTTCTGGAGAATTCCCTTTTGCTCAGGGAGGGGAGTCTTTTTATTCATTCAGGCTGTCAATTCATTGAATGAGGTACCCATAGAATAGGTCAGTCTGCTTTATTCAGTGTTCACTGATTTAAATGCTAATTTCATATTAAAACACCCTCCAGGTTGACACATAAAATTAACCATCACAGATGTCAGTGTATTAAACCATGCAGTCAAAAGCTGAGAGAGTCTCAGATGAGACTGAAAAACAAGATGCAATTATATGGTCTCTACAGAAGATATACTTTAAATTCAAATATATGTTAGTTGAATGTAAAAAGATGGAAGAAGGCATGTCATGCAAATTGTAATCACATGAAAGTTGTAATGGCTAAACTTATATCAGACAAAATAGATTTTAAAACAAAATATATTACTAGAGATAAAAAGGGTGTATGATACAATGATGAAAGGATCAATTTATTAGAAATTTATAAATATTATAAACATATGTGTACCTAACAGCAGAATCCAAAAATACATGACTAACGTGATTGAGGGGCAAAACAGGCAATTCAACAGTAATAATAAAAGACTTAAATATTCCACTTAAATATTAGATAGAATACTAAGGCATAAGATCCACAAGGAAAGACAAGACTTGAACAACACTATATACGAAGCAGACCTAATAGACATCAATAGAACACTCTGCCCAACAACAACAGAATAAACATTCAAGTGCACATGGAACATTCACCAGAATAGACTGTATGTGAGGCTATATGACAAACTTTAATAAATTTAAAAGGATTGAAATCATACAATGTATGTCCTCTGATCATAATAGAATAAAATGAAAAATTAGTAACAGAGATTTGGGAAATTCACAAATGTGAACATTTAACAGCACACTACTAAATAACCAATAGTCTAAGATAAAAGCAGAGGAAAATAAGAAAATATTTTGAGACGAATGAAAACAAAGACACAACATACCAAAACTAAGGGAATGCAGTGAAAGCAGTGCTTACAGGGAAGTTTAAATGCCTACACTAAAAAAGAAGAAAGATCCCACACCAAAACCCAAACATTCTACCTTAAGTCAATGGAGAAAGAACAGCCAACTAAGCTTAAAGCAAGTCGAGGAAGGAAATAATAAAGATTAGAGGGAATTAACGAAATAAAGAATAGAAAAACAAAAGAGAAAATGAACCCAAAAGTTGTTTGTCAAAAAGAGCAATAAAATTGACAAACTGTTGGCTAGAGTGACTAAGAATAAAGAGAGAAGACTCAAATGTCTAAAATCAGAAGTAGAAGTGGGACAATACTGCTTGATCATACAGAAATGAAAAGAATATAAAGGAACTGCCATGAATAACTGTATACCAACAAATCAGACAACTTAGATGAAATTGACAAATTCTTAGAAAAAACGCAAGCTACCAAAACTGACTTAAAAAGAAATAGAATATCTAAATAGACCCATAACAAGTACTGATATTAAAGTAGTAATCAAAAAACCTCCCAGGAAGGAAGCCTAGTACTAGATGGCTACAACGGGGTGAATTCTATCCTAATTGCCTCTTCTTATAAGGACATCAGTCATAATGGATTAGGGTCCACTGTAATGACCTCATTTTACCTTAATTACTTTTTTTGTAAAGGTTCTATCTTCAACTAAAGTCACATTCTGAGGCCTCAGGGCTTAGGACATGAACATATGCATTTTGGGGGGAACATAATTCAGCTCATAATATATTGTAAATATCATTTAAAAATGTTTGTTTGAATGAGGAATGCTTATACTCAATTTCCCATTTCCTTAGTATTAACATAAATCATTTTAAAATAATGCCACTCCAAATTGTACATAGAAAGCTATAAGGTTTTTGTGTATATAGCTCGTGTACAAGTATACATCCAAGTAGATTTCCAAGTGAATACAAGATTCCAAACCAATAAAGTTCATGTTAATAATGATATAATAATTATATTATGTTTTGTTTTTATTGTTTATATATATATATTATATTGCACTTTAGGTTCTGGGGTACATGTGCAGAACATGCAGGATTGTTGCATAGGTACATACATGACAATGTGGTTTGCTGCCTCCATCCCTGTCACATATATCTGGCATTTCTCCCCATGTTATCCCTCCCCAACTCCCTATGCCCCACTGTCCCTACCCTAGCCCCCGCTACAGATCCCAGTGTGTGACGCTCCCCTCCCTGTGTCCATGTGTTCTCACTGTTCAACACCCGCCTATGAGTAAGAACACGCAGTGTTTGATTTTCTGTTCTTGTGTCAGTTTGCTGAGAATGATGGTTTCCAGATTCATCCATGTCGCTACAAAGGACACGAACTCATGGTTTTTTATGACTGCATAGTGTTCCATAGTGTATAGGTGCCACATTTTCCCTGTCCAGTCTATCATCGATGGGAGTTTGGGTTGGTTCCAGGTCTTTGCTATTGCAAACAGTGCTGCAATGAACATACCTGTGCATGTGTCTTTATAATAGAATGATTTATAATCCTTTGGATATATATCCAGTAATGGGATTGCTGGGTCAAATGGGATTTCTACTTCTAGGTCTTTGAGGAATCGCCACACTGTCTTCCACATTGGTTGAACTAATTTACACTCCCACCAACAGTGTAAAAGTGTTCCTATTTCTCCACATCCTCTCCAGCATCTGTTGTCTCCACATTTTTTTAATGATTGCCATTCTAACTGGCATGAGATGGTATCTCAATGTGGTTTTGATTTGCATTTCTCTAATGACCGTGATAATGAGCATTTTTTCATATGTTTGTTGGCCTCATATAAGTCTTCTTTTGAAAAGTGTCTGTTCATATCCTTTGCCTACATTTGAATGGGTTTATTTGCTTTTTTCTTGTAAATCTGTTTTAGTTCTTTATAGATTCTGGTTATTAACCCTTTGTCAGATGGGTAGATTGCAAAAATTTTTCCCATTCTGTTGGTTGCTGGTTCACTCTAATGATTGTTTCCTTTGCTGTGCAGAAGCTCTGGAGTTTAATTAGATCCCATTTTTCTATTTTGGCTTTTGTTGCCAATGCTTTTGGTATTTTAGTCGTGAAGTCCTTGCCTATGCCTATGTCCTGAATGGTTTTGCCTAGGTTTTCTTCTAGGATTTTTATGGTGTTAGGTCTTATGTTTAGGTCTTTAATCCATCTGGAGTTAATTTTAGTGTAAGGTGTCAGGAAGGAGTCGAGTTTCTGCTTTCTGCCCATGGCTAGCCAGTGTTCCCACTACCATTTGTTAAACAGGGAATCCTTTCCCCATTGCTTGTTTTTGTCAGGTTTGTCAAAGGTCAGATGGTTGTAGATGTGTGGCATTGCCTCTGAGGCCTCTGTTCTGTTCTGTTGGTCTATATCTCTGTTTTGGTACCAGTACCATGCTGTTTTGATTACTGTAGCCTTGTAGTATAGTTTGAAGTCAGGTGGCGTGATGCTTCCAGCTTTGTTCTTTTTGCTTAGAATTGACTTGGCTATGCAGGCTTTCTTTTGGTTCCATATGAAGTTTAAGGTGGTTTTTTCCAGTTCTGTGAAGAGGGTCATAGGTAGCTTGATGGGGATAGTGTTATATCTATAAATAACTTTGGGCAGTATGGCCATTTTCACAATACTGATTCTTCCCAACCATGAGCATGGAATGTTTTTCCAACTGTTTGTTTCCTCTCCTATTTCCTTGAGCAGTGGCTTGTAGTTATCCTTGAAGAGGTCCTTTACATTCTTTGTAAGTTGTATTCCTAGGTATTTTATTGTCTTTGTAGCAATTGTGAATAGCAGTTCATTCTTGATTTGGCTGTCTTTAAGTCTGTTATTGGTGTATAGGAATGCTTGTGATTTCTGCACATTGCTTTTGTATCCTGAGACTTTGCCGAAGTTGCTTATCAGTTTCAGGAGATTTTGGGCTGAGACGATGGGGTCTTCTAGATATACAATCATGTCATTTGCAAATAGAGACAATTTAACTTCCTCTTTTCCTAATTGAGTACCCTTTATTTCTTTTTCTTGCCTGATTGCTCTGGCTAGAATTTCCAATACTATATTGAATAGGAGTGGTGAGAGAGCGCATCTTTGTCTAGTGCCAGATTTCAAAGGGAATTCTTCCAGCTTTTGCCCATTCAGCATGATATTTGCTGTGGGTTTGTCATAAATAGCTTTTATTATTTTGAGATATGTTCGGTCAATACCTAGTTTATTGAGAGTTTTTAGCATAAAGGGCTGTTGAATTTTGTTAAAGGCCTTCTCTGCATCTATTGAGATAACCGTGTGGCTTTTGTCTTGGTTCTGTTTATGTGGTGAATTACATTTATAGACCTGTGTATGTTGAACCAGCCTTGCATCCCCAAGATGAAGCCTACTTAATTGTGATGGATAAGCTTTTTGATGTGCTGTTGCAATTGGTTTGGCAGTATTTTATTGAAAAATTTTGCATCTATATTCATCATGGATATTGGCCTGAAGTTTTCTTTTCTTGTTGAGTCTCTGCTGGGTTTTGGTATCAGGATGATGTTGGTCTCATAAAATGATTTGGGAAGGATTCCCTCTCTTTGGATTATTTGGAATAGTTTCAGAAGGAATGGTACCGGCTCCTCTTTGTATGTCTGGTAGAATTCAGCTGTAAACCCATCTGGACTTGGGACTTTTTTGGTTGGTAGGCTATTAATTCCTGCCTCAACTTCAGCCCTTGTTATTGGCCTATTCAAGGTTTTGACTTCTTCCTGGTTTAGGCTTGGGAGGGTGCAAGTGTCCAGGAATTTAACCATTTCTTCCAGGTTTACTGGTTTATGTGCATAGAGTTGTTTGTAGTAATATCTGATGGTAGTTTGCATTTCTGTGGAATCTGTGGTGATATTCCCTTTATTGTTTTTTATTGCATCTATTTGATTCTTCTCTCTTTGCTTTTTTATTAATCTGGCTAGTGGTCTATTTTGTTGATCTTTTCAAAAAAGCAGCTCCAGGATTGATTTTTTGAAGGTTTTTTTGTGTCTCTATCTCCTTCAGTTCTGCTCTGATCTTAGTTATTTCTTGTCTTCTGCTAGCTTTTGAGTGTTTTGGTCTTTCTCCTCTAGCTCTTTCAATTTTGATGATAGGGTGTCAAATTTAGATCTTTCCTTGCTTCCCATGTGGGCATTTATTCCTATAAATTTTCCTGTAGACACTACTTTAAATGTGTCCCAGAGATTCTGGTATGTTGTTTCTTCATTCTTGTTGGTTTCAAAGAACATCTTTATTTCTGCTTTCGTTTCATTTTTTATCCAGTAAACATTCAAGAGCCAGTTGTTCAGTTTCCATGAAATTGTGTGGTTCTGATTAGTTTCTTAATCCTGAGTTCTAATTTGATTGCACTGTGGTCTGAGAGACTGTTTGTTATGATTTCCGTTCTTTTGCATTTGCTGAGGAGTGATTTACTTCCAATTATGTGGCCAATTTTAGGGTAGGTGCCATGCAGTGCTGAGAAGAATATATATTCTGTGGATTTGGGGTGGAGTATTCTGTAAATGTCTATTAGGTTTGCTTGGTCCAAGTTTGAGTTCAAGTCCTGGATGTCCTTGTTAATTTTCTGTCTGTTGATCTGTCTAATATTGACAGTGGAGTGTTAAAGTCTCCCACTATTATTGTGTGGGAGTCTAAGTCTCTTTGTAGGTCATTAAGAACTTGCTTTATGTATCTGGGTGCTCCTGTATTGAGTGTGTATATATTTAGGATCATTAGCTCTTCTTGTTGCATTGATCCTTTTACCATTATGTAATGTCCTTCTTTGTCTCTTTTGATCTTTGTTGCTTTAAAGTCTATTTTATCAGAGTCTAGGAATGCAACACCTGCTTTTTTTTTTTTTCTCCCATTTGCATGGTAAATCTTCCTCCATCCCTTTATTTTGAGCCTATGTGTAGCCTTGCACATGAGATGGGTTTCCTGGATATAACACCCCGATGGGTTTTGACTTTTTATCCAATTTGCCAGTCTATGTCTTTTTAATTGGGGCATTTAGCCCATTTACATTTAAGGTTAATATTGTTATGTGTGAATTTGATCCTGCCATTTTGATGCCAGCTGGTTGTTTTGCCCATTAGTTGAGACAGTTTCTTCATTGTGTCAATGGTCTTTACCATTTGGTACGTTTTTGGAGTGGCTGGTACTGGTTGTTCCTTTCTGTGTTTAGTGCTTCTTCCAGGAGCTTTTGTAAGGCAGGCCTGGTGGTGATGAAATCTCTCAGCAATTGCTCTTTTGTAAAGGATTTTATTTCTCCTTCACTTATGAAGCCTAGTTTGGCTGGATATGAAATTCTAGGTTGAAAGTTCTTTAAGGATGTTGAATATTGGACCCCACTCTCTTCTGGCTTGTACAGTTTCTGCTGAGAGATCCGCTGTGAGTCTGATGGGCTTCCCTTTGTGGATAACCTGACCTTTCACTCTGGCTGCTCTTAGCATTTTTTCCTTCGTTTCAACCCTGGTAAATCTTACAATTACATGCCTTGGGGGTGCTTTTCTTGAGGAATATCTTTGTGGTGTTCTCTGTATTTTCTGGACTTGAATATTGGCCTGCCTTGCTAGGTTGGGGAAGTACTCCTGGATAATATCCTGAAGCGTGTTTTCCAGCTTGGATTCATTCTCTCCGTCACATTCAGGTACACCTATCAAATGTAGATTAGGTCTTCTCATATAATCCCATGTTATTGGAGGCTTTGGTCATTTCTTTTTACTCCTTTTTTTTCTAATCTTGCCCTCTCATTTTATTTCATTGAGTTGATCTTCAATCTCTGATATTGTTTCTTCTGCTTGGTCGATTTGGCTATTGAAACTTGTGTATGCTTCATGAAGTTCTCATGTTGTGTTTTTCAGCTCCATCAGTTCATTTATATTCTTCTCTAAGCTGTTTATTCTCATTAGCATTTCATCAAACTTTTTTTCAAGGCTCTAAGTTTCTTTTCATTGGGTTAGAACATGTTCTTTTAGCTCAGAGAAGTTTGTTATTATTCACTTTCTGAAGCCTGTTTCTGTCAATTCATCAGACTGATTCTCCATCCAGCTTTGTTTCCTTGCTGGTGAGGAGTTGTGATCCCTTGGAGGAGGAGAGGCGTTCTGGTTTTGCGTGTTTTTGTCCTTTTTGTACTGGTTTCTTCCCATCTTTGTGGATTTATCTACCTGTGGTCTTTGTAGTTGGTGATTTTTGGATGGGTCTCTGAGTGGACATCCTTTTTGTTTATCATGAAGTTATTTCTTTCTGTTTTTTAGTTTTCCTTCTAACAGTCCTCTGCTGTAGGACTGCTGGAGGTCATCTCCAGACCCTGCTTGTCTGGGGATCACCTGCGGTGGCTGCAGAATAGTAAGGGTTCATTCCAGTTTCTTCTTCTGTTATTTTTGTCCCAGAAGGATACCCCCCAGATGTCAGCCTGAGCTCTCCTTTATGAGGTGTCTCTTTGGATATATGGGGGTTGAGGAGCTGCTTGAGGAGACACTCTGTCCCTTATAGAAGCTCAAGTGCTGAGCTATGAGCTCTGTTGTTCTGTTCAGAGCTGCTGGGCAGGTACGTTTAAGTCTGCTGCAGCAGAACTCATAACCGCCTTTTTTCCCAGGTGCTCTGTCCTGGGAAGGTGGGGCTTTATTTATAAGTTTCTGATGTGCTGCTGCCTTTTTTCAGAGATGCCCTGCCCAGCGAGGAGGTAGCCTAGTCACAGTCTGCCAGTAGATGCATTGCTGAGCTGCCATGTGCTCTGCCCAGCTGCTGTGTGAACGTCCTTGCAGTTTTGTTTATAGAGGTATAGTTAGAGCTGCCTCAGTAATGGCAGTCTGCTTCAGTAATGGTGGACTGCCTCTGTAATGCCGGACTGCCTCAGTAATGGCAGACTGCCTTGGTAATGGTGTACTGCCTCAGTAGTGGTGGACTCCCTTGGTAATGGCAGATGCCCTTTCCCTCACAGAGTTGGACCGTCCTGTGCCCAGCTGTGCCTCTTGTGAAACTCTCAATCCAGAGAATTTCAGATTGCTGGTCTTTGTTGGGGTGGGACCCCTGAGCCATATCACCAGGCACCCTGTTTCAGCCCCCCTTTTTTCAGTTGAATGGGCAACTCTGTCTCCCAGGCATTCCAGGAACCAGTTGAAATGGCTGCACATATTTGTGTGAGTTTTTGTGCAGACACCCACTGCACCAGCTGAAACAGCCATGCCGGAGACTTGCGGTGCTTTTCCGCCCTGGAATCTCCTGGTCTGTGGGCAGTAAAAACTCGTTTGGAAATGTGGTGATCACTCACCCTCTGCATTCTCACTGGGAACTGCACTCCAGAGCTGTTCCTATTCAGCCATCTTGCATCGTCTCTCCTGTTTTTATTGTTTTACCTTAAATTATTGTATGATTAAATTTGTTTTATTGTATTTTTAGCTCTAATATTTTCATGTGTTTTTTTTCTTTTTTTTTTTTTTTTTGATGTGTAAAAAGGCTTTATTTGCAGGGGAGCAGGAGTTTAATCAAAGAGGCCAAACCCCATGTCATCATCTGACTCTTCAGACTCCTCCTTCTTCTCATCTTTCTTCTCCTCGGCAGCGGGGGCGGAACCAGCAGCAGGAGCTGCAGAGCCTGGGGCAGCAGAGACGGCCACAGCCGCACTGGCAGGTACACTGGCAAGCTTGCCAATACCCTGGGCAATCACGTCCTCAATGTTCTTTCCGTTCAGCTCGCTGATAACCTTGTTGAGCCGGTTGTCGTCCGCCTCGATGCCTACGCTGTCCAGGATCTTCTTGATGTCCTTGGCGCTCGGGGAGGGGTTACCCCCGAGGGCAGCCAGCAGGTAGGAGGCGACGTAGCGCATCACGGCGGCGTCTGCAGCGGTGGCGGACAGGCCTCACGCGTGCGACCTCGGTGGCGTCAGGGAGGAAAAGCATTTTTTTTCTTTTTTATCTTTAAACTACCTATCCGTTATTTTTTTTAGTCAATGCACTTAATAAACACCCTGAGAAATTGTGACATAGCCATTTCATGAAAAATCATTCAGGTTGACTAACACATTTACTGCCAATGAAGTTTGATATATATATAGATGTGATCCATGCACCATCTCTGCTCAGAACATGAGCATAAAGATAAGCCCACACCTGCTTCTTCTTCTTTTTTTTTTTTTTTTTAATGGGGTCTTGCTCTGCACCCAGGCTGGAGTGCAATGGCGCAATCTCAGCTCACTGCAACCTCCACCTCATGTGTTCAAGTGATTCTCCTGCCTCAGCCTCCTGAGTAGCTGGGATTACAGGCACGCACCACCACACCTGGCTAATTTTTGTATTTTTGGTAGAGACAGAGTTTCACCATTTTGGTCAGGTTGCTCTCAAACTCCTGACCTTGTGATTTGCCCCAGCCTCCCAAAGTGTTGGGATTACAGGAGTGAGCCACCATGTCCGGCCCCACACAAGCTTTTTAAATGTTCAACATACATTTAAACATACTTTTTTTATTTTTGAGATAGAGTATCATTCTGTTTTATGGGCTAGAGTGGGAGAGTGTGATCTTGGCTCACTGCAACCTCTACCTCCCGGGTTCACGGGATTCTTCTGCCTCAGTCTCCTGAGTAGCTGGAATTACAGGCACGTGCCACCACACCCAACTAATTTTTGTATTTTTGGTACAGACAAGGGTTCACCATGTTGGCCAGGCCAATCACTGGTTGCAGGGGACATTCACTGATTTTATGCCCCGGTCTCAAATTCCTAATCTCAAGTGATCCACCCGCCTCAGCCTCCCAAAGTGTTGGGATTACAGGCTTGAACCACTGCACCCAGCCCTTAAACATACATTATTGATCATCACTCAGTTTTTCCACTTTTTTTTTTCCAGCTACCTGAAAACTTCATTTCGTATCACTATTACTACAAGCTCAAATACAAATGCAGAACATGGAATTGCCCATCATGACTAGTTACAAGGTCACTCTGAGTATATTTGTATTAATTTAGTTTGTCATCAAAATAAAAATTTTAAATATTTTCATATTGTCATTGAATTCATTGTTCTGCAGACTACATCCATAGACCCACAGAAGCCACAAATTCCAGTTTGAGAAACTCAAGTCTAGAGTATTTCAGGTCCAGCTGATTAATGAGAAGAGTTACTAATGTGTTGCAAGCTAGACTGCAGGTGGCTAGTACATATTAGGGTACAGGGGTTGGGGAATGGGACAGGCAGACACCATCTAACCAGCAGAGTAATGACAACAATGGCCTTATTCTTTTCATGTCTGCATCATTGACAGTTCCCCTCCATGTCCCCTGGTCCCAACTGTTTCCAGTGTGGATCAGCTCATTTCCAACCACCACTATCTGCATTTGTGCCTACCTCAGGGTTCACTCCAAAATGCAGAAGATTTCTCTGCCTGTGGCAGGACAGAAGTGATATTCCTTTGAGCAGCCCTCAACTCATGGCTCCCAGGAGTTAGTAATAAATACCCCCAAAGCACTTTATAAAGTGCTTTTATTTTTGATGTCTCATTTGACCCATACAAGAATTCTGGAAGGAAGGGAGTTATATTAAACAAGACCAAGAGTGGATTGTAATCCCTGTATTCTCCTTTGTTCTCTCCTCTATTTCAAGAATATTGCCCAGAAAATTATAGACGCTCAATTAATAATTGATGAATAATGGAAGAAACTGATGCTTCTGTGAGTAATTTAATTAAATTGACTATGATGGCCCAGTGTTTTAGCTACATTTATCAGAGCGAATAGGGAAAAGTACCTATTCATCTTTCCAGAAGCAGAAGTACTGATTTTATTATAGAAGCATTTATTTGGAAACAATATTTCATTAGCGAACTTGAACCTGTTGATTTTGAACTTGATAGCCATCATCTGATTTTGCACTTCCTTTTGGACAATACATTTGTTTTAAACTACCTATCCGTTATTTTTTTTAGTCAATGCACTTAATAAACACACTGAGAAATTGTGACATAGCCATTTCATGAAAAATCATTGAGGTTGACTAACACATTTACTGCCAATGAAGTTTGATATGTACATAGATGTGATCCAGCAAGTGCTCTCTACTATACACCTATGAGTTTCTGTTCTTAACTCTGTGATCTCAGAAAATGGTTTATGAAAAAACTTAAAGATGATTGAAATATGCCAATATAATAGGCAGCTTTACACCATGGCAACGTCAATGGTTTCAGAGCCTATGAAATCAAAATATTTGTGAAAATACTAAAGATATTTATGGCACAAATTGTCAAGTCTGCTTGCTTATGTATTGTAGACCTTTGAGGGGGATAACATCGTTCTCACAGTGGCCATTTGAAGATGCAGTATCCTACAAAATAGAGGCAAATAGTTTTTCTTAGCTCCAGGGCAGCTGAAACACATCCTGACCCAGCCTTGTTTTTAAGGTTTTCATTTTTTTTCTCATCATCTGAGGTGTGAACAGTTAAAAGTCAATTTACTGGAGGAATCTTCCTTCAGCATTCTAACTTGAGCTTAAAAAAAAATCAGCTGATACCTTCATTAAGGATTCTAATGAGTGCTCTGATAGTCACTTGTAGATAAAACCATGTTTAGCAATATGAACAAATAAATAATACCCACTGCAGTTAGCTATTAGATTAAATCTAACTCATTCATCAATTTTTACGTAAGTCATGTGCCTTTCCCCAAATGAATGGTTATTCTGTGAAGCCATTTTGATGCTGGAACACTGCTTTCCCTAAACTCCTTAAAGTCATCAGGCACATTAAAGGATATCCAATTTCATCGGTCTAAGCTGAGTGATCGCAATTCATCAAGGCATGAAAAGTCTGTCCAGTCTTGTGGAATATCATTAAATGGTTCAAGGACGTTTCTAATCTTAATGATGGCCAAGAGGGAGCAATTATTATGATGATGAATGGGAATGTATATCTGGAAAAAGTTCAATGCATGTTATACTTACAAAGACTAATACATGTTGTTTATCTAAATCATCCAACTGATTAAAGAAACACACAAAGCCCAAGACAGTTAAAAGCAGAGAACAAAACAGGGCTTGACCTACCCTGGTGTATTTATCACTAACCATGTCATGCGTGTAAAATATATTGCTCTACCAAGATGCTGTGTATATAAAATCGGGAGGGTCTTTTGAGGCTGATGTTGAGTAATACAGGCTGTCCAGTTTATTGCCTGGCTAAATATTTACATAAAGTGAGTTCATTGATGATGGGGAAGCCTCCATAAAAGGAGTCTTTCAATGTTACTAACTGATTAGCTACAATGCCCAAGGCTTAGCAAGAGCTGGATGGTGGTAGCATTTGGTACTTCCACTCCTAAAACTAATTCCTGAGCTGCTCAAAGTTTTTAATTTCTGACTGAGTATGTGTGTCTGTATGTCTGTGTGTGTGTGTGTGTGTGTGTGTGTGTGTGTGTGTGTGTGTAGTCAAATAAGGCAAAACCCCGTTGGTACCAAGAGAAATGTAGAGTCTGCAAGGGAAGGGGAAATGCTTTTTGGTACGAAACTACAAGAATGTTCTCTGGAGCCCTCTTTTGTCTGAGAGAGTATATCTATTAAATGCACATTTTCTTGGTACAGAGACATCAATGCTGGGTGAAATGAAGAAGACCTGTTTCACATTATGCAGAGGACTTGTATTTGGCTGACCTTTCCCTGGGCAGGAGAAAGAAAAATCAACCACATAGGTGGCTAGGAGGATGTTGAGCGATGGTCCAAAGACTTAATCACAGTAAACATCTTTTCAGTAGGTTTGGGTGTGGCAGGTTGTGGGGCTGAAATAGTGCAGACACTGCTTACAGGATTGTTTATAGATAAAAGGTAGAAATTAGAAGTAAGTAGGAAGCAGTAGAAAGTTTAGAATTATAGGCTTTCTTCACTTGGGTTCTTAGACACTTGGTTTTCCTCATTCCTCCCTGGTTTCTCCTTCTCAGTATCCTTTGATGGTTTCTGTTCTCTTCCTGACCTCTGAACATTGGTAGTCTCAGGGCTTGGTTCTCAGCCCTCTTTTCTTCATAGATGATCTTATCGAATCTTATGGCATTATCAAATGTCATGCCTCCAAAATATTCAGCCTGAACTGCATCCAAATTCCAGATTACCTACTTGACATCTCTACTGTAACAGCTGTGACATGGTAATTGCCCCATAAACTGCATACCTCGACCATACCTCAGCTTTCCATTAAAACTGCTCTCTGTAACCCTAATGTAACAGGCAAGCAGTCTAACCAATGCCATCTTGGCCCCTGCGACTTGTAATAAGTAACTAAGGTCTTTAACTTCCACCCTACCCAGACAATGTGTAAACTAACACTTATCTTGACTTCTGTGAACCACTTAAGTAACAATTGGAATGTCCAAAGTCCCCTGGCCCTTGGAATATCTGAAGCCCCTTGCCCTCACCCCTGCCCAGGAGGTGGTTTATGGGCATAAAAGGTCTTGACACCCTCCTTTTGAGCTGGAAATTGGGGGGCCAGTCCATCAGGAGCCTAGGTCAGGAGACCAGATGCAGTCATTAATCTCTGACTAGGCAAGCCTACCATGAGACGTCACTGGAGGCTCGGGTAATTCAGTTTTTGGTTGTCTTCTGTGACCTTGGTGTAAGTGAGAGAGTGAGTGTGTAAAAGTGTGGTCCCATGGCCGGCGGGCTATGGGACCTCTGAGGGCCTTCACCTCCGGTTCCACTGAGACATCATAGGGCATAACGGTGATTCACCTCTGCAGTGACCAGGCCTGGGGTTTATATGGGTACACCTTAGCCAAGATGCTCTGAAATATCCCTTTGGGGACGTGACTGGACAGGCATCAGATTGGTCTCCTACCAGGGACACCCACCTTGTGTCTGTCTACTTTTCATGTGGTCCTGTCTTTACTGTAGATTCTTTAGTTTTCTTAGGTGCTTATTAACTAATCTGCCATGGTTTAGGCCTGTCTCACTAAGGCCAGAGGATGTTCTCAATTGGTTAAATAATCGTTGGTTGCAGGGGATATTCACTGATTTTGTGCCCCTAGAAATAACTTTATTCTCCTTCCTTTTCCCATTCCTCTTTTAGAATTAGGCCCCTCCTTTTCTCCTTTAAATGTCCAGGAGGCGATTCTGCCCCCGGCAACTCAGTTGTAGCTTTTTCTGGAATCTTAAAAGTCAGATTCTAGGGAAGACAAGCAAGGACTCCTTGTCTGCCTAAAGCAAAAAAAGAGAGACCACTGTATATTCTGTCAGAAAGTAGTTAAGTTTTGTTATGGGTCCTGCTCCTATCCTCACCTAATCTCTGACTTTTGGCATCACGCCCGGTGTTGGGAGGCTGACTGCCACCAACCAGTTGATACTGACTGGAAAAGGTTTTGTGATCTCTTTAAGCAGTGGTGAATTCAAAATTCACATCTGGTTAATTTGCTGGCCCATTTGTTCATTTGTTTTGTCACTCTCTAACCTTCCCTAAACCCTTGGATTCCAGGACATATCTAAGGGAAGACCCCACCAAAGTGGTTTTTATCTCCTAAAAGCTTACCATTCACCACTGTGGTCACACATGGGTGACATCAACCTGCACCCCTGGCTGCTTCCACCCATCTCCCTGCCTCACGCCAGGTATAGGCCTATCAAGCTTGTTGCCCCCTCCTTACAAGACCTTGCTACAGAAGCATACTGAAAACCAGTGCTGGAAAGTGCAAGGCACAAGTAGAGTGCTTTCGAAAACTGAGAGTACTATAAAAACAAACAGGATAATGGGATCCAAGATGGTCGATTAGGAGCAGCTCAGGATTGCAGCTCCCAGTGAAAGCACCGAGGGTGAGTGGATGCCGCATTCCCAGACAGATTTTTATGGCCCACAGACCAGGAGATTCCCAGGTGGAGGAGCCCCACGGGTCGCCAGCGTGGCTGGTTTGGCCAGCGCAGCTGTTTTCGCCGGCGCGGCTGTTTTGGCTGGCGCCACTGTTTTGGCCGGCACTCCTGTGCAGCGGTTTCCCCGTACAAAACACATGGCTCCGGGTGCCATTTTAGCTGGCAATTGGAGCTCTGGGAAGGCAGAGTTGCCCATTCATCTGATTAAAAAAGGGGGCTGAAACCGACAGCAAGGCCAGGAGATTCCCAGGCAAAAAAAGCGCCACGAATCTCAGCGCCCACTGTTTCAGCTGGCGCAGTGGGTCACCGCACGGGAAATCACACAGATCCTGGTGCCTTTTCAACAGGTCACTGGAACACCTGGGAGACAGTCGACCATTCAACTAAAAAAAGAGGCTCTGAGGCAGGGAGCCAGGTGATCAGGCTCGGCGGGTCCCATCCCCACAAAAAAACAGCAATCGGAAACACTCTGGATTGAGAGTTTCACAGCAAGCACAGCTGAACCCGGGACGGTCCAGCTTTGTGGGGGAGGGGCGCCTGCCATTACTGAGGCAATCCATCACTACGGAGGTAATTTGTCACTGCAGAGACAGCCCGCCATTGCCAAGGCAGTTCTAACTACACTGGTATAAACAGGACTGCAGGGAAGTTCACACGGCAGCTGGGCAGAGCCCACAGCAGCTCAGCAAAGCCTCTGCAGGCAGACAGTGACTAGGCTGCCTCATCGCTGGGCAAGGCAGCCCTGAGAAAAAGGCAGCAGCACAAGGGAAACTCATAAATAAAGCCCTAACTCCCTGGGATAGAGCACTTAGGGAAAAAAAGGGGTTTATGAGTTCTGCTGCAGCAGACTTAAACGTACCTGCCCAGCAGCTCTGAATGAACAATGGAGCTCACAGCTCATCACTTGAGCTCCTACAAAGGACAGACTGTCTCCTCAAGCAGCTCCCTGACCCCCATATATCCAACGAATCACCTCATAAAGGAGAGCTGAGACTGACATCTTGCGGGTATCCTTCTGGGGCAAAGATAGCAGAAGAAGAAACTGGCAGCAACCCTTACTGTTCTGTAGCTGCTGCAGGTGATCCCCAGGCAAGCAGGGCCAGGAGTGGACCTCAGCAGTCCTACAGCAAAGGGGCCAGATTGTTAGAAGGAAAACTAAGAAACAGAAAGAAATAACTTCATCATCAACAAACTGGACGTCCACTCAGAGACCCCATCTGAAAATCACCAACCACAAAGACCACACATAGATAAATCCACAAAGATGGGAAGAAACCAGCACAAAAAGGAGGAAAACACCCAAAACCAGAATGCCTGTCCTCCTACAAGGGATCACAACTCCTCACCAGCAAGGGAAAAAGGCTGGATGGAGAATGAGTGTGATGAAATGACGGAATCAGGCTTCAGAAGGTGAGTAATAAGAAACTTCTGTGAGCTAAAAGAACATGTTCAAACCCAATGCAAAGAAACTAAGAACGTTTAAAAAAGATTTGATGAAATGCTAACGAGAATAACCAACTTAGAGAGGAATATAGGTGAATTGATGGAGAACTTCACGAAGCATACACAAGTTTCAACAGCCAAATTGACCAAACAAAAGAAAGGCTATCAGAGGTCGAAGATCAACTCAATGAAATAAAATGAGAAGGCAAGAGTAGAGAAAAAAGGGTAAAAAGGAATGAACAAAGTCTCCAAGAAATATGGGACGATGTGAAAAGACCTAATCTATGTTTGAGAGGTGTACCTGAATGTGACGGAGAGAACGAATCCAAGCTGGAAAATACTCTTCAAGATATGATCCAGGAGAACTTCCCCAACCTAGCAAGGCAGGCCAATATTCAAGTCCAGGAAATACGGAGAACACCACAAAGATATTCCTCAAGAAGAGCAACCCCAAGGCACATAATCGTCAGATTCACCAGGGTTGAAATGAAGGAGAAAATGCTAAGACCAACCAGAGAGAAAGGTTGGGTTACCCACAAAGGGAAGCCCAACAGACTCACAGCAGATCTCTCTGCAGAAACCCTACAAGCCAGAAAAGAGTGGGGGTGAATATTCAGCATCATTAAAGAAAAGAACTTCCAACCCAGAATTTCATATCCAGCCAAACTAAGCTTTATAAGTGGAGGAAAAATAAAATCCTTTGTGAACAAGCAAGTACTCAGAGATTTCATCACCACTAGGCCTGCTTTACAAGAGCTCCTGAAAGAGGCACTAAACATAGAAAGGAACAACCAGTACCAGCCACTCCAAAAACATACCAAATGGTAAAGAGCATCAACACAATGAAGAAACTGCATCAACGAATGGGCAAAACAGCCAGCTAGCATCAAAATAGCAGGATCAAATTCACACATAACAATATTAACCCTAAATGTAAAAGGGCTAAATGCCCCAATCAAAAGACATAGACTGGCAAACTGGATAAAAACGCAAAACCCGTTGGTGTGCTGTATCCAGGAAACCCATCTCCCATGCAAGGATACACAAAGGCTCAAAATAAAGGGATGGAGGAAGATTTACCAAGCAAATGGAGAGCAAAAAAAAGCAGGTGTTGCAATTCTCATCTCTGATAAAATGGACTTTAAACCAACAAAGATCAAAAGAGACAAAGAAGGACATTACATAATGGTAAAAGGATCAATGCAACAAGAAGAGCTAATGATCCTAAATATATATGCACCCAATACAGGAGCACCCAGATACATAAG
This sequence comes from Alouatta palliata, assembly GCA_004027835.1. NCBI lineage: Eukaryota > Metazoa > Chordata > Mammalia > Primates > Atelidae > Alouatta > Alouatta palliata. The sequence goes on along the minus strand of PVKV010002322.1, from coordinate 804 downwards.
GCAAGTTCTTAATGACTTACAAAGAGACCTAGACTCCCACACAATAATAGTGGGAGACTTGAACACCCCATTGTCAATATTGGACAGATCAGCGAGACAGAAAATTAACAAGGATATCCAGGACTTGAACTCAGACCTGGACCAAGCAAACCTAATAGACATTTACAAAACTCTCCACCCCAAATCCACAGAATATATATTCTTCTCAGCACCACATTGCACCTACTCTAAAATTGACCACATAATTGGAAGTAAATCACTCCTCAGCAAATGCAAAAGAACGGAAATCATAAACAGTCTCTCAGACCACAGTGCAATCAAGTTAGAACTCAGAATTCAGAAACAAACTCAGAACCGCACAGCTTCATGGAAACTGAACAACTGGCTCTTGAATCTTGACTGGATAAACAATGAAATGAAGGCAGAAATAAAGATGTTCTTTGAAACCAACGAAAATGAAGACACAACATACCAGAATCTCTAGGACACATTTAAAGCAGTCGCTAGAGGAAAATATATAGCAATAAATGCCCACATGAGAAGCAAGCAGAGATCTCAAATTGACACCCTATCATCAAAATTGAAAGAGCCAGAGGAGCAAGATCAAAAAACTCAAAACCTAGCAGAAGACAAGAAATAACTAAGATCAGAGCAGAACTGAAGGAGATAGAGACACGAAAAACCCTTCAAAAAATCAAGAAATCCAGGAGCTGGTTTTTCGAAAAGGTCAACAAAATAGACAGACCACTAGCCAGATTAATAAAAAAGAAAAGAGAAAATAATCAAATAGATGCAATAAAAAAT